>CM041778.1:181296165-181363529 GCA_023374045.1 Limonium bicolor | reverse complement strand
CAAAGGTAACCAACATAAGGCTGTTGAAGAGCCACAAAAGCAAACCTACGGCGTAGCAGCGAAGCCTCAGCGCTCGTCTGCACCAAAGGGTAACAAGTAACTCCTTAAATTGAGTTAACAGTCAGATATCAACCTTGAATTCAATTACTAATGTTGTAAGCAAACAGGTACTGAGACCGGCGGGGGATATAAGCGCCGCTACAATTGTCGCAGGTGCAACCAAGACCACCCTGGAGTTGATTGTGAAGGAAATAAGGTGGAGTGCAATTTTTGTGGTGTGTTCGGACACCGAGCTTTTGAATGTTTCAGAAACCCTGAGAGTAAAGCCTATAGTCCTGGGTGGAAGGCCAAGGGCAAGGGCGTGGCCGCTCCGAATCCTGGAACCGACGGTCCAAAGGCGACACAGCCAGCTGCTAACAGGGGACCCCGGGTTGTCCAGAGATCAGGGCCGCCTGCACTACATATGGTGGACCGGGAAGACGAGGCTGAGCCCTCTTCAAGACCAGGTACCACTACAACCTATTAGGGAGAAAACTGTATGCTTATCGCATTTCCTGCATGAATCAGTGACTATATATTTTGAACGAGTTTCTAGTTAGTTAATTAGAACCCATGTAAGACAAATTATTACCACCTTAGGAAACTTCAACATTTGTTATCCAATACTGATATACCCCAAATTAATAAAACATGGATTAAATATTTAATCACATTAATTAAGGCCTAAACATGCCTTAAAAGTCAACTGAGAACAACAGTGGTCAACACAAAACATACCTTACATGATATTCACCATTTGTTATCCAATACTGAAATACCCAAATGAACTTCTTAGGACCTAAAAATTTGTCCTAAGTTTATTAACATAATATTAAACATATTATAATCGTTGGACAACACTCCAACACAAAGAACAAGCACTTTCATGCTTCAAGGTCAAAAAGGGCAAATATGTACTCTAAGAAACCTTAAAGGCCTAATGACCTTTAAACGATATAAAATTGAGTTACATGATCAAATATCATGTAAGGTACACAATAAGACCGTTTTCAAAGAAAACCAAGCTCAGAAACACCAGGCAACACAAAATGTGCGCTAAAACTCCTTAAAGCACGTTTTTGTGAAATTGTCTTTTAAATTGGTTTTAAATGAGCTAAAAGGTTATAAATACCTTTAAATATAATAAAATATCATATTATATGATATTAGGAATTTAATTCCAGAAATTTACGAATTTTTACAAAATTAATAAAAATATTAATAAAACCCTAATGTGGGGCCCGTTTGGGTCAACATTGACTAAGTTGGTCAATGTTGACCATTGACCACGAAATGGACTACATAAAATCAGATAAATAAGTCTCTTAACAGACCAAGAGACAAGTCCCATGTGACAATTAAATATAGTCCTTTACTTTAGCATAAAATAACAAAAAAAAAGACATACTTTACCTTATAAAACAAAAAAGGTGGGCTCCACTTACCTTTCCCATGTGAGCCAGCTGATTTGGAGCCTCAAATTGCTCCTATTTTCCCTTGCATTTCGTGGCTCCATGTAGGAACCAGACAAGGAGAGTGACTCACCTTACATTAAATGAATTAAAGTAACATATTTACTCCATTTTCAATCAAAATTTGAATCAATCAAGCCCTACCTTTTTCTTATCTTCAACGGCTGCCCCCTCCTCTTGTCTCCACTGATTGAGCTTCAATTATCCAACTCCAATCAGCATTGATGAGTCATCAAACCAATAATGACCTAAAATATTCAAAAAAAGTGCTTTAAGGCAATAATAGGTCTTTCCCCTTCATTCCTTCCTCTTCAGCCGAGATGGATCACCCCTTGAGCTCTCTTTGGCTCCCCTCCACCGTAGGTAAGGTTCCCAAGCACCATTGATGAGATCTCAAGCTCTAGGTAAGCTCTTAAGGCATAAAAATGCCCATTTTCTTCATCTTTCTTTCCTTTTTCGATTGATCTACACTCCAACCTTTTCTATACATCTATGTAGAGTGTTTTGGAGGTTAAAGGAAGGTTCAATCTCGTTCATAACCAGATCTAAGGAGGAAAGTTCAAGTCTTGATCATTTAAGGTAAAAATGTGCTTTAAGCTCATAACTTTTGATTCCCTTCAAGTTCGGCTGTGAAACTTTGGTCATAGCCTCATCTTCTTCTCCTTTTCATGTGGAATCTGTTGGTTATCCATTTGGAGTGAGGGTGGCCGAGATCCAAAGGAAATACCCTCTTTTAAGGCATTTTTCCAAGGTAAAACCTAATAACAAGGTAGCTTGTTGAGATCTAGCTATTTCCTATGTCAATATGGTAGATCTAACACCTTGTGGTGTGCTTGATTCAGGTCGAAACCATCTTGAACTCTCCTTGCATTCTTAAGGTGATTTTTGCCTTAAATCTTACATTAAATTACTTCTTATGGTTAGATCTTGCTTGGAGACTAACTAGGCCTTGTTTTCTGTTTGAAAACATGTAAGAGAAGCTTTGGAGAAATTCTTCTCAAAGTGGCGAACCAAACAAGGCTCTATCTAAGCTAAATCAAGGTATAAATCACTTAAACATTAACTTTGCTAAGTTAATGTGTTCTTAAACTACTCCTAATTAAATTGCCGTGAGTGAAGGGTAAAATAAGGTCTTGATTGACCTTAAAATGTTTAAGGAATGGTTTAATAAATTTATAACTAATTAAACAAGCATAATTGTCAAATTTAAGACATTATGTGGAAGTTTGGTAATTAAATGGAAAGGTGTGGTGAGGCCGAGAATTAAGGGTATTTTGGGACATTTATGTGTAATTATTTTGTGAGCAAATGTTTGTAATAAGGCCATGTATTTTAGGCCATTTTATTTATGCATTTACAAGCTTTTATTTAAGTTTAAGTAGTATAAATGCATTACCGAATTGAAAAGGGGTTTTAGGTGTAATTAAAGTAAATTTGGGGGCTATATAATAATTAAGCCGAAAATTAGAGGTTAAAAGGAGTTAAATAAAGTTTATAAGATTTTATAAAGTTTTGGGGTTAAATGGTGAATTTTAGAAAGTTTGGGTACTAAACCGTAATTATAAGGAATTGGTGGTCAAGGAAATATTAAGGTGGTCAACCTTGACCATATGCTAGGTTTTGACCAAACTAGATAAGTTAAATAACTTATTTAAGGTTTTAATAAGATAAGTATTTTATGGTAATATTTTTATAACATATGTGGTAAATATGTTATTACCAAAAATAAAGGGTGTACAATGGTATTTTAAACACCCATGGGCTATTAGGAATTTTGAGGAATTTATTGAGTTGTTTTTGGAATTAAAATAAACTATATATGTATAATGTATAGTTATTATGTCATTATGACACTTTGGAGAAAAATAGATGGTGGAATGGTAAATACCAAGAGTATATGGGTTAATAAGGATATTTATAACCCTTTGGTAAAATTTGGAGATTTTTAGAATTGTATAAGAGTATTTAATAAGATATGTGTATAATATATGGTTTAAGGATATTATAAAACTATATGTTATAAATAGGGCCAAATGGCAATTATAAAACAGCACAAGGGCTGTTCGGAATTTACAAAATAACCATAGGTTATGCTCTTTTATAAGTTAGAAATGTTATATTAAATGGAATATATAACATGTTATGATTAAGGGGTGATTTTGTAAATTAAAAGGAAACTATGGTTTATGGAAAAGAATAAGATTTTCTTATGGTGCCTAAGAGGCAATAATAAATAGTTTTGTATAAAAACTATAGGTTATGAGTTAAAGGAAATAAAAATATCATATCAAATGATATTAGCATTTTGTATAACATTACATAATGTCATGTGGTCAAAAAGGGAATTTAAATAAATTCAGGGGCTATACGAATTAATAAGAGTTGGGAAATGAATTTTAGACTACGGTCTACAATGTCATAAATGTTATGACAATTATATGGTATTAAGGTGGTTTAATGGAATTAGTGTAAGGAAGGGTACTCACATAAAATAATGTGACAAACTATAAATAAATGGGATTTATAAGCTAAGGTGTTTATGGAATAAACCTTAGGAGTTGTAATTATACAACATAAAATGTTACATGTTAGGATAATAATCTTAATATAAGTTGTACAATGTAATACAACTAATGGGAATAATCATCTAATAAAAGATGATAAAATGTAACATAAAATATAAGAGTTTATGAAACTCATGAGAATTACCTACGTGGTAAAAATATATACACAAGAATAATGTATTAAGGTGGATAAATATATTTTGGTTGAAAACCATATGATTTAATGGTGGTGGTTATTTAAAAAAAATAAATATAGTTACGAACTATAAGTTATGAATTTTAGAATGCAATTTAATACAAGAATGCATGCATACATGCAACTATAGGTTACGTACCTAAACTAGATGTGGATAAGATTAAAAGAAATATAAGGAATTAAACTTAACAGTTGAAATAGTTTTGACGTACGCGTTTTAAGTAACAAAGCCGACTGTTTTAGAGAAACCCGTAACAAAACTGTAGAAAACAGGGGTGAACTGTCGGGGTTACTTATAATTCGGAAATACCGGATGTAGTTAGTCATGGAGACTGACTTATAGTTTTTATTACCGTTTAGAGTATACTTCTGACAAGGACGCTTGACGAGCTAACGGACTACACGGAGCGTAGGATCTTGCTGATTCATACTCCACCGTAATACAGTCAGGGTGAACGGTATGTAAAGGGGTTTGCCGAGTTGTCCTAAGGTTGCTCCTTGGGCTCGGATTTGGTTGATATAACTTGTATGTTGTTATGTGTCTCGGATTGTCTCTGAGGGCTTCCTCAGTTCAGACTTCTGTGTGATCTATGATAAGATTGTTGTCTGAATGTGATAATTAATATGCATGAATAGTATATTTATAGCTGCTTATTATTTACTGTTGTTAAGTTAACAGTACCGGTTCGTATATATGAACCAATATATATAAAACGAACTAGCGGCTATGGTGCTATCTTATATGAAATATAAGGAACGTAAGTAAAACGTTGTAGCACTAAGATAATAAGATATACATATTATCTGAGACTTTTATATAGAGCATTGGCCTTTCTATACGCCGCTCTCGTATCTAACACTGGATCCCGAGTTTACAGACTCCGGATTGGACTAATGACCTTAGTCTGCTGTGTTAGAAAATTTGGTAATGCGATGGTATAATTAATTAATTAATGGAATGGAAGTAAAGCCAAGAGGATGTGGCTCTTGGTGCGCGTGTGATCACAAAAACGATACCAGGATGTCCGCGTACGGGTCCGTAAGTATCAAGAAAATTTCCCGTGAGCTAGAATGGCTCGTTGGTCGGAGACTCTACCGTTAGAGTGGCTACTGCCGTGGGTGACCCGCCATAATATATGGGTAACTAGAGACATGTCGTTTTAACGAGACATTGTCACTAGGTATAACTGAACAACTAAAACAATTGAGACTTATACAGTGGCGAACAATACTATGGACGAGACTTGATACTTGTTTATTAATCTCGTTATTTCGCTTTGTTGTTCATTGGTTATACTTGTGGTTATTTTATTGTGTGTTGATGGTTGGATGGAGCCTACAAGGCTAAGGTAAATCAAATATGAAAACTGTACGCTACGGCGAATGTACATTGTACACTATATTGTTAATACTCGATACGTTCGATATATAAACGTTGTATGGAATATTAAATGAATGTTTGGATATTTGGATGGATGGTTGAATGTATGGATATTTGGATGGATGGTTAAATTTATTATGCATGTTTACTACAGTATTGACTATAACTGTAAAATGGTAAAGCATGAAATCGATCTAATAATAAGATGGTTAAAATGACAAGTGACCATTAGGGTCCAGGCCCGGCATACTCAGCGTCTATCGCTGATACTACACTCATGCAGGTTGTTGATCATTGTCGGAGCTGAAGAGCAGGAACAGGGTAATTGGAGATGTGGTATTGTAATGAAGTTGGTGTATGGTCTTATGGTAAGGTTAAGTATTTTTCAGGATTGGGTAGACGCTCACTTGTCGATGTTTATGGTTGATGGACTTAGTGTGATGTATAGGAGTTTCTCGTTATCACTGCGGTTAGTAGTTTATTTGTATTGGAAGTTGGATGTAGTTTGGCTGCGTTGCTCGCATGGGCGAGTAATGGCCGGTGACACCCGAGTGAGTTTTGCAATGGTTATTTGTTTTTCCGCTGCGAGACGTTTTATTTATTGCTACGTGAGAGATTATATCGTGATTATGGAGAGGGGTGTTACAAATACCTTCAACACCTAGCCTAGAAGAGATCGACCTAAAGATTCACGAATTCCCAAGGGAGCAGTGTCAGGTCATCCAGCCAGGTATGATCTTATTAAAAGGATACCTATCACCAAAGGCACAAATCGCCATCATCAGGAGATGTAGCCAGCTAGGAGTGGGACCGGGAGGTTTCTATACACCGGAATACCCTGGAGGATCAAGAATGAAGCTAAGAATGATGTGCTTGGGTAAGGACTGGAACCCTTACACCAACACTTACCAAAATACGAGAGGAATGGATGGAGCAACACCACCCGAGATACTTGAGGAGTATCATACGGTTAATACACAAGCCGTAGGGATCGCTCAACAACTTGAAGCTGATCCAATCCCGGACCTTGAAGCAGACCTCTGCATTATCAACTTCTATGAAAAGGAGGGACGACTTGGACTACACCAAGATAAGGACGAGACAGCGGAGTCTCTTAACCGAGGGATACCCGTAGTGTCTTGGTCCATTGGAGATGATGCCGAATTCCTATATGGCGAGCAGAAGCGCATAGACCTTGCCCAGAAAGTGGTGCTTAAGTCAGGAGATATTCTAATCATGGGTGGAAAATCGAGAATGCTGTATCACGGTATCAAGAAGATTAAGTTGAATACGGCACCATCGACCGTAATCAATGCCACACACATGAGACCTGGACGCTTGAACCTAACCTTTAGGAAGTACTAGCCATGTAATACACTGAAGTATTGTAATAGAAAAACTCATAATGTAAAAGGATGGTTTAAGTAATATCAGTGTTGATATTATACCATCAGTACTTATGATCCTTATGAAATACTTAGGTTGTGGATTCGGTTCGGAAGGTGCGCTAAGCTTACTCACTGAGGCACAGACCGATGAGAGCGGCACTATCCTCACGGGTACCTTTCCGATCAATGGCGTTGACGCATCAGTACTATTCGACTCAGGGGCCTCGCATACCTTCATCTCATCATCGTTTGCAAGGAGGTTGGGGCTAGACGCTGACGAGCTGCCAGACTTTACGGTTACGCTCCCGTCTAAGGAGAAGGTTCGATGCACTCGCTACTACCGAGCAGCCACTATCCGAATTAGAGAAGAAGACTTTCCTATCACCTTGATTGAGTTCAGAGATTTAGGGTTTGATGTTATATGGGGATGAACTGGTTGGAGCGGCACAAGGGTCGTATCCTCTGCACCGAGCACCGACTGCTACTCAGGAGTCCATCTGGGGTTACTATATCATACCGCCAGAGACCTAGAGAGCCTTCAACCAAGATCATCACCGCTATGGCCATGTATCGAGAGCTGAGGAAGAATAAAGAAGTGTACCTCTACTATGTTCAGGATATAGAGAGAGATTCAGAGTTTGACCCCAAAGTACCAGTGGTGTCGGAGTTTTCCGACCTCTTTCCAAGGGAACTACCCGGCATGCCACCACCACGGGAGGTAGAGTTCACCATCGAGTTGCTACCAGGAACCGGACCGATAGCCAAGGCACCTTACCGCATGGCTCCAGCTGAGATGAATGGTTGAAGAACAGCTGAGAGACCTGCTCGACAAAGGGTTTGTGCGGCCTAGTGTATCACCATGGGGAGCGCCAGTACTCTTCGTGAAGAAGAAGGATGGCAGTCTCCGCCTCTGCATCGACTACAGGGAGTTGAATACTGTTACAAAGAACAAGTATCCGCTACCACGCATAGATGATTTTTGATCAATTGAAAGGGGCATGTGTTCTCCAAGATTGATCTCAGGTCAGGGTATCATCAGATTCCTGTTAGAGAGAAAGATATTGAGAAGACGGCATTCCGGACGAGATATGGCCACTACAAGTTTACAGTGATGCCGTTTGGTTTGTCGAACGCACCGGCGATATTTATGGATTTGATGAACCGTTTGTTCAGGGAACAGTTGGACAAGTCAGTTGTGGTCTTCATCGACATATACTCATATATTCAGGGTCGAGAAGTGAACATGAAAGTCACTTGAGACGAGTTTTAGAGATACTAAGGGAGAACCAGCTTTATGCTAAGTTCTCCAAGTGCGAGTTTTGGCTTGACCAGGTCTCCTTCCTTGGTCATGTCATCTCAGATGCTGGGATCTCAGTGGATCCAGCAAAGATTGATGCCGTGCGCACCTGGCCAAGACCGAAGTCAGTTACCGACATCATGAGTTTTCTCGGCTTGGCAGGTTATTACAGGAGATTTGTTAAGGACTTTTCTAAAGTCAGCAAGCTAATGACCAGTTTGATGAAGACAGATGCACCGTTTGTATGGACAGATGACTGTGAGAGTTCATTTCAGAGCTTGAAGGACTCATTGACTTCTGCACCTATTTTGACTATCCCAAACGGTACAGAGGGATTTGAGGTATATTGTGACGCATCTGGTAGGGGATTGGGTTGTGTACTCATGCATCATGGCAAGGTAGTTCTATGCCTCTCGCCAGCTGAAGAAACATGAGGAGAACTACCCTACACATGATCTTGAGTTAGGAGCTGTAGTCTTCGCCTTGAAGATATGGCGCCATTACTTATACGGAGTTAGTTTGACAGTCTACACCGACCATAAAAGCTTGAAATACATATTCACTCAGAAGGAGTTGAATATGAGACAGAGAAGATGGTTAGAATTCCTTAAGGGCTACGACATTGACCTCCAGTACAAAGAAGGGAAGGCCAATGTTGTAGCTGATGCTCTGAGTCATTGAGCACACTCACTTCATGCCATGGTTGCTAGTTCCAGCTTGATTGATGAGGTGCGAGAGGCTTAGCAGAGCGATTCATATATGATGGAGATCAGGCAGAAGCTGATAGAGGGTACATTCGAGAGCCAGAAATACGACTTTGAATTACATGATGATGATCTGATCAGATTGAAGGGCCGATTATGCATTCCTCGCAGCAGCACTGAGCTAAAGGAGCGCATTCTACCAGAGTCACACTGTTCTGCTGTTTCTATCCATCCGGGAGCTTCAAAAATGTATAAAGACATGAAGCGTTACTTCTGGTGGACTGGGATGAAGAGTGATGTTACTGAGTTCGTAGTGAGATGCCTAACTTGCCAGAAGGTAAAGTTCGAGCACAGGCGACCTGGAGGCACGGTTCAATCAATGCCAGTTCCAGAGTGGAAGTTTCTTGATATCTCCATGGATTTCGTGGTTGGACTCCCACCTACCAGTGGAGGTCTGAACATGATATGGGTTGTAGTTGATCGTCTGACCAAGGTAGCCCGATTCATACCGATGAAGGACACTTGGAAGGCAACGAAGCTTGCTGAACTGTTCGATAAGGAGATCATGAGACACCACGGAGTACCTAAGACCATAGTATCTGACAGAGACACCAGATTCCTTTCGAGATACTGGAAAACTACACGGGAAGCGCTGGGTACAGAATTGAAGCTAAGTACCACGTTCCACCCTCAAACAGATGGTCAGACTGAGCGTACGATTCAGACACTTGAGAACATGTTAAGAGCATGTGCCTTGGACTTCCAGAGCAGTTGGATCGATAAGTTGCATCTGATCGAGTTCTCATACAACAATAGCTATCATGCTACGATCAAGATGGCACCTTTCCAAGCATTGTACGGCAGACCATGTCGCACACCACTCTGTTGGGATGAGTCAAGTGAAGCGGTTATCATAGGACCGGAGTATTTAGAGCAAGTTCAGGCTGAGGTTCAGCAAATTCGAGAGAATATGAAGGCAGCCCAGGATAGACAGAAGTCGTATGCTGATATGCGACGACGAGACTTAGAGTTCTCTGTGAACGATCAGGTATTTCTGCGGTTTCACCGATGAAGGGAATATTCAGATTTGGACAGAAGAGCAAGTTAAGCCCAAAGTTTGTAGGTCCTTATACCATTACGGAGCTGGTGGGCCCAGTTGCCTACAGGTTAGACCTACCTGGTGAGCTGGGTAAAGTGCATGATGTTTTCCACGTCTCACAGCTTAAGAAATACATGCACCACCCCTCCCATGTTTTGCAGGCTGAACGGCTAACCATAGAGCCAACCATGAGATCAGTAGAGACCCCTCAGAGGATTTTGGACACGAAGACTAGGGACACTCGCCACAAGGCAGTGAGACTGGTGAAAGTTCTCTGGTCCAACCAGGACATCGAAAAGGCTACTTGGGAGTTAGAGGATAAGATGCGGGCGAAGTACCCTTCACTCTTTTCAGACTAGTCTTCTTGTTAAGGGTACGGGGCGTACCCATTTTAAGGGGGGTAGAGCCTCTTTGCTTTTAAGTTGTAAGCAAACAATCACATAGTGTTGATTGTTGTTTGTTGCTTACTCAGTGTTAAGTATTTGCTTACTCAGTGTTAAGTATTTGCTTACTCAGTGTTAAGTATGTATAATACTTTGTGACAGACCTTACGAGTCTGAACCTTAATAAATGTGGTAGACCTTATGAGTCAGAAAGCTTATATACATGTTGTTTGATGTATGTGATTTTGTATGTGAAGTTACCTGTGTGTTCTAAGAGATATTAGATGCATAGGAACTTTGAGGACAAAGTTCTTTTAATGGGGGTAGATTGAAATACCCCAAACCTTAGAATATTGATGAACTATCTAATTATAATATATTAAGGCTATAATATGCCTTAGAAACATTAGAAAATAGTTTAAACAACAATGCACACAAAAACATACCTTAAACGTTTAAACCGAAAACGCACCTTAGAGTACCAAAATGTGCTTTAAGGAAAAGTGTGCCTTAAGCATGTATACATGGAACTAAAAGGCTAATGAGCCTAAATACCATTAAGAAGTAAGGTAACAACAATAAAATGGTCATAGGAGCCATAGCGTATACACACAAATTAAGTATACAAGTCCACACAAAAACCGGTACTAAACTGACGAAAGTCAAGGAGAAACCACTAAACGACTTGGCTTAAGTTGGAATTAGCAACATGATATATCACGAACAAAGTTTCTAAAGGTTGTAAATGTACTAAGAACACATTTAAACTAGCCAAAACAAATTGCAAAATCAATGTGAACCGGGAAGCACATAAAATGTGTTTTAAGGCATTTTTGGCCTTGTAACATACCTATAACATGGTATATGTCATAACGAACGAAATTAAGTCATTAAATGTTACACAAATACAAGATAAAACAAAAAAATCAAGTCAAATGGAGGGAGAGGCTGCCGACAGCAAGAGCACTCACCAAAGAAGAAAAAAATGTTTTAACTTTACTATTACACCTAATCAAGACTTCCTTGCCTTGCATTATTATGTTGTCCCCTTAGTGAATGATTAACCAGACTCTTACCTATCAAATGAGAGCTTCAAAATTCGGAACTCATCCTCTCTTTGAAGGAAGAACACCAAACAAAGCAAAAATTCACGGTTTTGAACCTTAAAGAACACCTTTCCTTGTAAGAATCATAACGTTCTCGTCCTAGCTCCAAATCACAAGCTTGATAGCTCGTTGGAATCCTCTATTCAAGAGCTTTACAACCATAGCTCATGAGCCCCAAGATTCGTAGGAAAAACCACTGAGAAGTGCCTTTGATTCTCGAGGTAAAACATTGCCTTCTTGAAAACTTCTTATTCTTTGGTTTTTGTTACAGCCGATTGGCATGGGATACTAACCCATATTATTCTTCATCTTATTGTGTAATTCTTGGGACAATTCCTTTAGCAAATTGCTGGCCAAATTTCTAAGGAATTCAAGCTTAAATATTAAGCTAAAAGGTTAATATACAAGGTAAACTCTAAAACTACCTATTTCATGGTTCTAAATGTTGATCTATATATGATCTAACCTATCATATACCTTGTTTATTATTACCGAATTTAGTAGGTGTTAGATTTAATTTTTAGCACCTAAAATGTTAATATTTTGTAAATCTAAAATTAGATCTATAATCCTTATGATATAAGCTTTAATATACTATCATAATATAAGAAAAGTTCATATACTATTATTTAAGGGACGGCCGAAAATTAAGAAGGCTTATTTGAGTTAGGAAAAATTATATAACTAAGTTAAATTAAAGGAATTAGTATAATTAAGTGTAATGTAAAATTTGTGAAGTTTTGGTTACATATTAAAATTGCCGAAAACATATAGGAGTTATTATGAAATTTATGAAGTTTAGATGATGGGAAAATAATTGTATAATTAAGTTTACAATTTATAAAGGGTTTATAAGTATTACTAGAATTTATAAGGTTTTTGGTATATTTAAAGTTAATAAAAGATAGTATATTATACTACAACATTAGATAATTAAATCTGGTGATTTAGAGATGTTTAAAATGATTTTTTGATGTTCAAAAATCTGTAGGAAAATTAGTTACGAAAATTAGAAATTAATTAGAGTTAATTTGGTTAATAAATGAGTTAGGATAAAAGAAAAGACCACAAGGGTAAAATGGTAATTTCCCTGGTCAAACTTGGTCAAACGTGGTCAAACTTGGTCAATGACAGTTTATAAAATGTTTAAGGTGTTAGAATAAAATTTGTAGCAAAAGATTAGATATTAAAAGGATAAAAGAATGAAAAGTTAAGTTAAATTAGCTTTAGGGGTAATTTGGTAATTTCTGGAAAATTGAGGGTTTGACCGTAATAGACTGGTCAAACCTAGGTATATTTTGGTAATTGACCAAAAGAATAAAAGAAATTAATTAAATAAGACTTTGGGTGAAATTAGAAATAAAAAAATAATAAGTTTAGAACTTATTATAAGAAAAATAGAGATTAAGAGGAAACTATGAGTAAGTAATGTAAATAACACATTTTGATGTGTTTAGAAGGTTAAGGAAATTAAATAAAGAATTTAGAAACAAGTTGTAAAAGAAACAGAGTTAAAATGGGGTTAAAGGAGACCCGTATATAAGTTAAGGTATACGAGGGGTATACCCGTAATTTAATAAGTGTAGGAGGAATTATTACTTAAGCTATTTTTAATAAAAATACAAGTTATATTGGGAAAATAAATAAATACGTATGATACGGAGTATCATACGGGCGTATACGAAAAATTTTAGGGTACATGAATAGTACTCGTATACGTGAATAGTATACGTATACACGAATAGTAAATACGTATAAATGAATAGTAAATACGTATAAATAGTGAATACGTATATGTGAATAGTAAAATACGTATACGTGAATAGTAAAATACGGTGAATAGTAAATATACGAAAATTAAGTTATTTAACCACGCCGTTCTAATGAACTATAGGAGCGGAGTAAGTGACCAGAATAGTCGAGATGTCATCCAGGAGTGGACAAACGTCGATAGGCTAAGGTATGAGATTCTTGTAGCTTGTTTGCTAACGAGGTCTACCTCGGTTCGTGTGCTATTTGTTATTGTGATACGACCAAACAAGATTAAGCATGAAACCGATTTACTGTATTGTTATTGTGTCCATTGTACACTAACATTACTTGATTCCGAGCTTGTTCATTAACTTTGTTTAATAAACAATTGTATAAAGTTATAAGTACCCCTGTTGTTAGTTGGTTAATACCGAGAGAGGTTTAACTAACCAATTGTCAAGAGACTTCAGCTAACTGGAACTTGTGAGGAGAGGAATCCGGGACTGACTCCGGTCATGCATGTTCAGGTTTAGGAAGTCGGCATCTGCATCAGATCTGTCTTCCGCCTAGGGTCGACAAACTGACCCGGCCATCTCGAGTGATTAGTTCGAGATGGGAGGCAACTTCAGGAGGCGCAGGAGGGTCAAGCCTACATCCCTCATAACTAAGAATTATTGTTTATTAAACCAATGGAGCTAATAACTCATTGGCTAGGGTCACTTCGACCCGACAAAAAAACAATTCAGTTAAAGAACAACTAATTCTAATAGGAGAATGGTTGACACTTATAAGGAATGGTCAAACACGAGAACTAAACAATTCTCAGGCCTCAGGATTTAGGAATCTAACTTACTCATTAATGGACGTCCATTACGACGTTTGATTTATTTGAGCTGTGAATGTTTCACATAAATGTATTGTTGTTATTGTACTTCTTATTATTGTTGTATGAATAATCAACTGCATGTATATGACAAGTAGTCGTGTGTAGCCTTGATAGCTTGTGGGGTGCACGTTTCCTATACCAGCAATATGCTGAGCCCCTTGGGGCCTGTGATTTAAACTTTGCAGGTAGGTGTCAGACAAGGACCCAACCTGAGAGTAGGAGTGGGTAGAGCACTGTGGGTTTAATTTACATTACGAGTGTGCCTGTACACTCGCGTTATAAACTGTGATAGTAAGTTGTAATAATAGGAGAGATACTTCAGACTCGGTATTGTATTTGTTTTAAGACTTGTACGCACTTATGTTCGGTACACTCGGGTCCATCAGACCGTAGCTTGAGACTGGAATAGGCCTAGTTAGTCACGTGGGTGACTAACGGCGGTAACACCAACTTTTAGTACTTTCTTCCGCTGTGTTGTAATATTGTTGCAGGTTCGTTACGTGATGGTTCAGGTTTAGCAGTTGGGGTGTTACATGTTTAGTTCTCGAATCTAATAATATTTATCATAAATGAAACATTCTTTAATTAGAACCGCTCATACTTCGTCTCATTGTTTACTTTGTCGGGTTTGTGATTAACCCTAACCAGTGGCCGAAACTCACTAGAATAAACAATAATTCTGAAGTTAGCGGGGATGTAGGCTTGATCCCCCCACGCCATACTTAATCTTGCCTCCCACCTCGAACTGTAATTCGAGGAGGTCGAGTCAGTTTGTTGACTCTAGGCAACAATTCTAAAGACAAGTCTCAAATGGATGACGAATCTGATTGAAATACCGACCTCCTAACTAAAACATGCATGACCGGAGTTGGTCCCGGATTCCTCTCCCCCCAAGTTACCCATTGGTTAGAAGAAGTGTTGTATAACAATCTTTGTTAGTTTAACCTCTCTTGGTTTTAAACCAACCAATATTCGGGAGTCGTTCCATATTCTTACACAATCGTTTATTAACCGAAGTTAGTACGTAACTCAAAGATAGGTCGTGTTAGCACAATACGAACACGAAGAAGAGAAAATATGGTAAACAGGTTTCATGCTTTATCTTGTTTAGTCATAACATATAAACAAACAACACACAAGATGAGGGTAAACCTCGTTAGCAAGCAAGCTGCAAGAAAACCATACCGTTCCCCGACGAGTGCGACTTCTAGTAGGTGCTCGTCTTACCCCGTCATACGTCTCTGACTATTCAGATCCTACAATACATTAGTCAAGTAAGTTAATAACTCGATCACTTCCTAACCTTTCATTACTATATGTAACACTTAATAATTTCTTAACCGCCTGTTTATCGTGTCGCGACGTTTCTAACCGTACCGTTATTCCAGGTGGCGTATATTCGTCTTAAACCAAATCTCGATCATTACAGCTTTTAGCATAATTATTTTAACCCTCTAATCTAATAATATTAAACATCCCATTCTGTTTTTAATTAGTAGTTTACCACTTAATTTTTCCAATATTACAAATACACCCCACTTAATCTCTAATCTTACAATTAACTACTTAATAATTGTTTTTGTAAATCTAACTCTTACTATAATTATACAATAACCTTATGTAGTAAATACATCTCGTATTTTTCGGTAATTACAAGCTGTTCCCCTATGTCATTACAACTCATATATTATATTTTTTCTTTATTTACGGTATTCACCCCATTAATTCCTAAACTTTACAATTTAATACCTTTACCTTTATAAATTGTATTTCTAATATTTCCTTATCAACTTCTGGTCAAATACTTAGTTTACCACTAGTTTGACCTTTCAATTACAGCCCTAACACTTATGTTTTGATAATTACAATTTTTAACCCCTAAGTTTTACAACTTAACATTTCATGTCATAATAGTCATTATCACCTATAGTTTTCATTCTTTCATTAATAAATTCCAATCTAACCCCTAAAATTCTGAAAATTACCAAATAGACCACATTAGTCCTCGGCCTTAATTTTACATTTCCCATTAATTACCAAATTACCCCAAAACTTTATAAATGTTACATTTTATGTTATAACTCATTTTAAACTCTAATCTTCCAACATTTTAACCTAAGTTTTGATCAACTTTTGACCTTGATTATTCTCGGCCATAAATACCATTTCCCACTCAGAATTATCTACAATTACACTTAGGCCCCAAATGTTTCTAAAAATTACATTTTATACCCAAATGTCATTTTAACGTCTAATTTTTTTATTTCCCAAACTTCTCGGCTTATTTATTTTGTACCCCTTATAAATTTATTTTTTTACAATGTTATGCACATCCCTTTGGCCATAACATCACTAACACATTTTAAATACTTTAAGTACTTAAATGTCATCAAATTAATTCCTTAAGGTTTCTAAATTCGTAATAATATTTCTACCTTGTTTTAAAGGTCTCTAAAATTCCTAAAGTGTCACATACACTTCTGATTTTTATACCTAAGCATATACTATATTATATAAAGCATATGAAAGCATATGAAAGCATAAAAAGGCATAAAACACTTAAAACAAATAGCTCTTGCTGGTGGCCAGAATACAAGCCCTTAATATCCAAAACAAAGCTTTAAAACAAGTCATAATCAAAATAATAATCAATATAACAACCTGCACACAGTAATAATCCCACGGTAATTATAAAACTTCTTATAATTCATTTTATAAGTGTTTTCCTAACTCATATGTCATTAGATCTTTAGTCAAAAGTTCAGATATGTATTTATATAATTTTTTAGGTATAAAAGGACCAATTTTATAACCTATAGTTTCGGCATTTATATATATATGCCTAAAAGCACTTAAAAACTTTATATTATGTCATAAGTAAGAGTATTAACCTTAGAAGATTAATAGGTTTGTTTCCAACATCTTAGAATCTCGACCTATATTACCAAGATGAGAAAAATTCAGTTTAAGAACATAAACAAAGGTATAACCCATGATTTAAGGATTTATGACTTAATATAAGCTTACCCTTGAAGTCTCTTGTAAGATGATTCCTTGGTGGGTTTTGGATGATCCAAAGAAGCTAAAATATTCTTCATTTCATGTATGAAAATATGGAGAAAAGTTAGTTTAAGAATAGTAATCAAACCGGCCATAATGTAGAAATTGTTAAAATTGACCTTAAGGTCTCTTTTGTACCTTAAGCATTGGAAAGGAATTTCCTAGATTCTTATAAGCCTAATGCCAAATTTTATCCTTCAATAATGCTTGATGAAAGCCTTGGTTGAAGGGGATTGATGGTTAGGAATACTCCTTAGGTGATTTGGAAGTGAAAGGTGGTAATTTGGAAGTGTTTTGATGTGTGGATCTTAAGTTACCATTGATGAACCTTGCTGTTCTTGGTGCTCTTGCTCAAGAACAAGGGAGGAAGATGATGTTTGAGAGGGTGGTGGGATATGGCAGCAAGGATAGAGGAGGGAGTAAAGTGAGAGTGAGATATTTACTTAATTAAGTGTAAAGTAACTTATGATTACTTTTTCTTTCCTTCTTATTATTATATGAAAGCTGTCACATTAGGTAGTGAGTAATCCCTCCTTTTCTGCCTCTTTTAGAGATTTAGGGGGGTCATGTTGACCATTGACTAAGCAAGGAATACTTAAAGCTTATTTTGGCACTATTTGAGTACTATTCATAATTAGTGTCCAAAATTTTGACTTTTTTGTAAGTTCTTTGAATTAAGCTTCCTAATGTGATACTAAGTAGTACACATGATGATTAAGGTGTATACTAGGTAAATTAGCCACTCAAAACTCATTTCTAAGACAATGTTTCAAAAATGTGCTATAAGGAGTTTTAAAGCACATTTTATGTTTTAACTTGTTTTTGAGCTTGGTTTTCTTTGGTGATTGTTCTAACATGTTCTTTAGCATGTTACTAAGGTCTAGGGATGCACTTTGGGTCCTAATCAAGGTTACACAAAGTCCAAGGCAAGTGTTTGCATAAATTGTCATTATGGTGTATTTTTGTGTTTCCTATAGTTATAAGGTGTTTAACAATGTTTCTAAGGCATGTTCTAGCCTTGTTACATCATAATTGATGTTTAATTAACATATTAAAGTTTGGGGTATTTCATGTGCCCATCCAGTCGGGCATCTATTTGAGAGAGCTCCGATAGAACTTCTAGCATCCACAAGAAGTCAAGCACTACACAACCATATCGCTCATGCATCAAGCGTAGTATAAGGAAAAAACACATCAGTGTACCGAAAAACTCATGCAAACTCATGCATACACACAAGAAACTAGCTCACGACAAAGTCTTGCTCATTAATGTACAAGATAACGAGACAAGGCCAGAGCTATTAAGAGGCACTCATTATGTAGCATTAATGAAGCCTTAGAGAGCATTAATGACGCCGTCAAAATAAGGCAAGTGAAGAGTGTAAGTGGTGACCGACCACCTGAGCACTCGCCTCTAATGTGTCCAACCCCAGCAAGACACATGTCCTGACTACACCAGTAGCAAGTTAAAGAGCAGCCTACATTCGAGCGTGGCTACTCAGTGAAAGATCAAGGAGGCAAACAACCCTAAGAGTTTAGGAGGTCATAGATTGTTTGTTATAAGTCTAAACAAACTTATGTGTATAAATATGATGTATAACGCCACATGTAAGACAACTTGGTCAAATACAAGGAGAGAGATAACTAGTGCAAATACGGGTCAAACTAAGTGTGTGTAAGTACTAGGAAGTTGGTGAGCTGGGTAGGACTGGACTGTTAAGTTAATACATCGGGTATTTGGTAGACTGGCCAGTTAGGGAACGGTGGGGGAACCGTAGGCCTGCTGTCAGGAAGGGTAGATGACTTTGGTGATAAGTCCAGAACTGTCCCGGAGTCCATAGGTTGGGCGGAAATGTACAAAACAGGGGAGACTATGTCAAAAATTTTATAGTTTATTAGTTTGAACTAAAATAGTATTTGATTAGTATAGGTATGAGACCCGATAGGTTGTGGGTGTACGATGAGAGAACCTTCGAGAGAGGTAGAGTCTCTACCAAATGGCTGAGGAAGATGGAAGAGTTTGTCGCTCTTGTACTACAACACCCTGAATGTATGGAAGACGGTAAAATTAAGTGTCCTTGCGACATGAAAAGGTGTAGAGACAATATCTCAAGCCTAATGTCGGTAAGGTTCATTTAGCACAAAAAGGTTTTATGTACGGTTTCTTTGATCCGATATTCCATGGGGAAGATAACACGCCCGAACAAGCTACCTCGAGTAGCACTACGCCTAATGAGGTTCAACATGTTGAAATGATGGAGCAAATGATTGCACATATTGTTGGTGAGGCTCTAGAACAATTAGAGGATACATTTAATTTTATGTCGGAGGTTGAAGAGGATGCAGAGGATACTTCCAATCTTGAGGCTAAGAATTTTTTTGAGTTGATGGAATATGCTAAAAGAAAGTTATTCAATGGCACTCATCTTAGTGTGCTATCTATCGCCACTGAATTTCCATTAAGAACGACTGATATACCCCTAACCATTAAATAATTAAATAATGGGAAATAAATATTATTTAGGGGATTATGAAACCCTAAGAAAGCACATAAACACTTAGGCGTTAAAAACACACCTAAACTCCTTAAGGTCAAAAACGTACGTTAAGCCGGACCTTAAGCTAACCAAGTTATATAAGCTATAAACTCATACCAAGTCAATCAAGGGATCATTATATGACCCTTAAAACATAGGACCTCATCTAAAACTGAGTAAAAATGCAAAAGGCCCGGGAGAGTCAACACACCTCCCTTAAGGCCTGAAAAGCCTCGGAAACACCTGAAAATACTTTATAAGATGAAATAAATCATTACACTTCATTCCAAATGCACCATAACACTTTATTAAACATACAATATGAAGTACTCACGCCAAATTCTCAATTAAACGCAAAGTGCTTGGAGGAACCCGTTGGGGGCCCCATAAACCCCCGGGAATGCCCCGGAGAGATGCCAAAGTGGCACGAACTCCTATATAATTCATTCTTAGAGTTCCTACCATCACTATTCATCATTATAAAGAGAATTCTTGAGCTAATTTTTCAAAAATAGATAAAGTGCTCGGGGGAAATTCTTAACGCTCCTGTTTTGCCCCGGGAGTGTCCCGGTAGCCCGGGAATTGTGTCATGAGTTGATATAACCCCATATAACTCAATGTAACACCTTAATATATCACTATTGATCATAAAAAATGTTTACAAACACTTGTAACTCGTTGGAACAACTTATTGTCCAAAATATCCTTAAAGCACAAAAACGTACTTTCGGGTGCCGTAAAAACGCGTTCTACGTTACTACCTTGAAGTTTTTGAGGAGCCACGAGTTGGGAATCTTAAATGGGATGAATTGACCATCTTAATAAATCAAATTCAGTGCTAAAATCATAGCACAAATAGGGCCAAAAATGTGGTCAAAAAGTACTATAAAATCAACATTTACCTTAGTAACTTTCATCTTTTACCTTGGTATAAATGTACCAAACAAATGTTGTGACATATAACATGTTACAATATGATCTTAATGTAATATAATGTGACAAAGACCAAGTTGAAAATCAATCCCACATGGTCCCTCATGTGGCCGATTTTTGTAGTCAAATAAACAAGATTTTTGCTTTTGTAAAGCCATGGAATAAAATGACTCATCCTCCCACACGCCATGTGACATTATAACAAGAGAATCTTAGTCTAGGCTGGTCTCTCATTGCCGAAAATCTGCAGGAGAATAACAAGGAGATTAGCTTAAGGAAAAGTCATGAAATTAAATACATAAAGTAAATCTAGATCTACTTTAGTCACATGTGGTTATTAGTCTAATATATGTCAATGAATCAGCTTATTTCCCAGCCATGGGTGCCGAAAATGATCAAGGGAAAAAGAGTTTGATTGCTGTAAAAATCAAAGTAAGACACCTACCAAACTAAGCATGATTCCATGTCTTCAATAAACAAATTCAAGAGGACACCTACAACCTCTTTGCCGTGAACCTACAAGGAAAACAAGACAATATTATCATGGGTAATTCAACTTAGAAAATTCTAAAGAAACAAGCAACCTACCTTGCCTTGTCACCTTGCTTCAAGTGGCACACAAAGTCATTCTTTTCTTCTTCATGTGGCCAAAAGTATGGCTGCCAAGGGAGACTTTTGGAGCCAAGAATCAAAGCAATTAATTAAGGAAAAGCTTACCTAGCATGCCTAACTTTGACAATATTGTGTCAAAAGAGAGATTCCCTTCATTGTCATTCTCTTAACTCCATACGTAGCCTAACCATCCTCTTTGCTCTCTCTTGGCCGAATTGGTAAGGCTTCTTTCTCTCTTTTCTTTCTTCCTTAGTCATCTTCTTCTTGTGAGCTTCAAGCTCCATTAATGGAGATTTAACCTTAAACTCCATTTTTGTGTCAAATTTCTAGCAACTTCCATCAAGTCTTGAAGCAAGAATCATCCTAGAAACCTTGCAAGAATTCGCCAATCATTTGTACTCCAAGGAGTTGTCTTGATTCAACATCAATCCAAGGAGTAATCATGGTTAACCTAAGGTATTTTCATGTTTGAAAATTCTAGTAAAATACCAAAGCTTGTGTCCGAAAATCCTACCTTCTAAATCAATGTTCTCTTCATCATTTCATGAAGGAAACTTGGATCTCCAATCATCATTGGGTGTGTCGAAAATTCCTTGACCAATACCTAAGGTAAACTCTTATAAACTACTCCAAATCTTACTTAGAAATCCATGTTAGAAGTCTAACACTTGGATCTCCTAAATCCATGCATGGAGGCCGAAAATTCTACATCAATAAAGCATTGGAAGAGCTTGGAATTCAAGGGGAAATCAAGTGCAAGAATCACCTTGATTTTAAGTGTTATATGGCTTATATGCATTTATATATACCTATTATAAGATATAAATCAAGTTTTAAAACCATATGGTAAGTTATTATTAAAACCGAGAATAAAAGAGTTCATTTGGTGATTTTTGTAGAATATAAGCATATTAAATTGTATAATAAATTTTGGGAAATTAAAAATAGCTACAAGCATTTAAATGGCTAATTTATTAAGTTATGTGGCTAAATTGTAGATTTTGAGAAGTTTGTGGTACTAAATGTGATTGCCAAGAGTTAAGGGTATTATTGGCATAATTATGGTATAATATAAGGTAGGAATTAATATTATGAATTTTGGGGAATTTAGACATGTGTTTAAGTGTTAAAATAACAATTTATAAAGTTTTAGGGCTATTTTGTAATTTCTGGAAAATATAGAGTTAAACCGAATTGCATATGATTTTCTAGGTATATTAAAGTATTAATTATGAAATTAGGCTTAGGTCAAAGTGTTGACCAAAAACTTTGGGTTAAAATGATTTATGACATAAAATATTAAGTTTATAAAAGTTTTGGGGTGAATATGTAATTTATAAAAGTTTATATGTAAAACCGATTTGGATATAGGGCGAAATCATAAATTGTAGAAATATAAGGGTCATTTCGGTATTTAAGGAAATTAAATATTAAAACTATAGTTTATGAGTTAATATGTAACTTATATAAAGTTTTGGGGGTTAAATTGTAAATATAGGAAACTATGTGTTAAGACCGAAAGTTTATGTGGTTATTTAGTAATTTACAAAAGTTAGTGTGTTCAAATTATAATTACCGAATTTTTGAGATTGGTTTTGTGATTTAATAAAAAAAGGAATTAAGACTAAGTACCATGATATATTATGGAGTATAATGTAAAGTTTATAAAATAATTGTGGTTATAATAAAAATACCCGTAATTGTCTCATATATAGAATAAGTGAAAACAATTATGAGTATATAACTAAGGAATGGAGATATATAAAGGAGGAAATTCATATCACATGTAGTTGTTACATAAATAACGAGCTGATAAACTACCTCGAAACTGTTCAATAACTGGAGAAATTAAAGAACATACAGGGTTAGTATACTACGGGTATTAGTTCTGTAAAACAGTACTGTAATAGTTAGTGCTAGTCGTATAACGTTATCCGGTATTTGCATGTACGTATAACAACGTTACGGGAAGAAGCTACTGAGCGTGTACTGTCACACTAAACAACTTTCACGGGTGAACGATATGTTAATTGTGTGGTCTGAATGTCCTAACGATTTTCCTGAGGTCCAGACGTTGTGTGTTTAATTGTTTAGAGAGATATCTGTGATTTATGTATATGATCTTGTAAACTGTATTGCTCGACACCATTGCGTTTTATTTTACGCGAACATCTTATGACTGGAAGTTTATACATCTAAACTCGAACAAGACTGGACGACCCTTTAGGTATTATGAGAACCTAACTGACGGTCAACTGTCATAGTCTTAAACTCAAGGATTGGATCTTGTGTCATTGATTAAAGGACTAACTTACAAAGAGAGGAATCCAGTTAGTTTCGACTATCTGGTTGTGCAGCGTGATCACTACGAGAGAAACTATCAAGAGTCACTCAAGGGAATCCATACATCCACATTCGATGATGGCAGAGGGCACTACTGTGGTGCAGGCTTCGGCCAAATTGAACGCCTTCTAGGTAAATAAGGAATCCAGGGCCAAAGGGTCAGCTGGCAACGGTTCCATTCATTTGGGACCCAGGGGACTACTGTCCATTAACAAGTTATTAAGGTGGTCCTAACATGACGCCCGAGGTGGAAAGTAATTGGAAGGTTTAAGTGATTGGTTAAAAGGATAAGGGCCATGAGGCTAACTAACAAGTACAGTTAATTAATATGTATCTTGTTTGGTTACTGGTTATTGATTATTGGTTATTGATTATTGGTTTTGGTTATTGGTTATTGATTATGTGATGATATGTTGGGTGAACTATTGTGTGTTATTTAAACATTTACAGTGTTATTATTATTGTAAACCAGTACAGCATGTAATGAATCTAATATCAAGATGGCTAACGACTTAAGGGATCCGAATGATTTAAGACTACATTTAGCATACCAGCATATAGTTTGCTGAGCCCTTCAGTGGGCCAACCATTTCAGGTTATGAGCAGAGCCACGAAGCCGGAGAGCGGGGCGCAGGGTAGTTGATATATTTTCAATAAGACACCTTTTGGTTTTATTATGTACTATATTATGGAGCTCTTTGTATTGGGTTAGTTGCTCACTTATGTGGTTTTGGATTTGGATTGTAACTTTAAGATTGCTCAGTATCTGGTCATCATTGCGGTTGGGAGTTGGAGTTGATTGTGGAGTAAGGCTGCCTTGTACTCAATGGGTGAGTGACGGCGTGTAACACCAAACGATAGTTAGTTTTATTTTCCGCTGTGAATTACGTTTTTATTTATGCTACGACTTGCGATTATAGGAGATTAGGATTAGGGGTGTTACAAAAGTGGTATCAGAGCATGATGAGATACTGAGTCAAGAACAGTGAGCACAGGAATTTTGGGATACGGGAACGTCTGTGAGGATTCGTGACTTAGAAAGGAAAATCTTAGGGATATTTTATTGCTAGTAATTAGTCTTTCTTGCACATTTATGATTGAGAATGTTAAAACGGTATAGTACCGAGTAGTAATAATAATATACCATCCTATAGATGTCGAGGAGTGGTAGAGCACGGGGAGGCAGCAGTGGGCGTGGTGGCGAGACACCAGCAGACATCCCAGAGATACCAGGCCTGGCAGAGGCCATGGCTGCCTTCGCTCAGCAGTTGGGAACTCAGTTTGCGGGAGCCATACCCCACCCGCCACAGCCCAGGGAAACCAACTGGCTAAAGAGCGTAGCAGACGCTAGAGTACCAACCTACTCGGGGGAACTAGACCCCGCCTTGCTCGAGAAATTTATTGTGGAGCATCAGATGACATTTAGAGCTATTTGAGTTCCTGATGACCATAGAGTTGACATTGCAGCATACAACCTGAAGGATGCTGCAGATATATAGTGGCGGTCGGTGAGGACCACCATCGAGCCACACCAGGCTTTGACTGGACAGCATTCGTGGAGGTGCTACGGGACAAGTATTACCCCGAGCATCTGAAGCAGAGGAAGAGACAGGAGTTCGAGCCTCTGATTCAGGGGAGTCAGACAATTGATGAGTACTATGCTCGATTCATTAGTCTTCTGGACTACATACCAGGGGTGGACTACTCAGACATAGTAAAAATCCAGAAGTTTAGAGGATCGCATCCAAGGCTTCATGGGAGCCATACGTTTTACCACTATACAAGAATGCTATGACGCCGCGTCGGCAACCGAGCTGATGCTTCAGTCCAGGGAAGAGACCCAAGGGAAAAAGAGAAAGAATTCCGAGGGCGAGGATGGGGGAGCGACTTCTAGCGGTTACAACAAGCGGGGAAAGTAAGAAACCTTTAATTGAGAATGAGTTACCTATTTACCACCTATACTTAAAATTGGTCATTAACCCAAAAACCTTCAGCAGGAAATTCTTTGACAGGAAGAAAGGGCGGAAGGACTACCAGGGTCAGAAGGCGAAGGAGCAGGTCCCTCGTCTGACCGGCCCCGCTATAATGCCCAGCCGCTTAGGTCTGCACCACCCAAGGGTAAGGATACCCACCTCTCACTTAACCAAAATTTTATTAGTGGTACCTTCACTAAACCATGTTGTGTATCAATAGGCACTAAGCCACCCCAGTGCCATTACTTCTGCAAGCGCTGTGGAAATGACCACCCTGGCGTAGACTGCTCAGGCAGAAAGGTGGAATGCCGCTACTGCAAGAAGGAGGGTCACAGAGAATATGAGTGATTCTCCAACCCCGAAGCCGGGTGTATAAAGGACCCAGAGACTCACAAAGGACCCCAATTATCGAGGCAGGTGGACCACGAGGAGGCCAGGCGCCACAGAACAATACCTACACCAGAGGTCCAGCAGGACAGCCATCCTCATCCGCGAGTCAAAAGGGCAAGGAGGTCGTTCCAGGCCGAAACACCCTTACTCAGCGAGAGCTTCAGGCGCTGAGACTAGCACTCAGCGCGATACCGGTAAGCCTAAAACCTAAACCAAAAGCATGAAGCATGAAGGTGTGTTTACAGTAATCAAACGATGAGACTTGTATGTGTTTAGTGCGACTCAAAAATTAGGAGAAACCTAACTTAGGGAACCTCTCACCTAAATAGGACACTACGACATATGTTACCCCTTACTTGTGAGACCGAGATCACCTAAACCTTTGAGCGAAGGTCGGGAATATCCAGAGGAAGAATGCCAAGTACTTGACCGGCATGATCCTACTCAAGCAATACCTAACCCTAGATGAACAAATGGCCATTATAATGAATGTAGAACTTTAGGAATAGGCCTTGGAGGATTTTATATTCCTGGATACGAGAGCGGGTCAAAACATAAATTGTATATGATGCATGGGTAAGGATTGGGATCCACAAACTAGGTGTATCAAGAAGTAAGGAAGATAGATGGAGCACGAGTTCCTAGGATACCCAACATTTTGCAAACCTTGGTGACAGAAGCGGTCAAGATTGCACAACAATTAGAAACAAACCCCATACCAGACATGAAAGCCGACGTTTGCATTGTGAACTTCTATGAGAAAGGAGGAAAACTTGGGTTACACCAAGACCGAGATGAGACGTCCAAGTCAATTACCAAAGGGATACCAGTTGTATCATTCTCCATTGGAAATGATGTAGAATTTCTATATGGTGACCAGAAGAGGATGAACAAGGCGAGAAAGATTGTTTTGAAGTCAGGGAACGTGTTGATATTTGGTGGAGAATCCAGACTAGTGTACCATGGGATTAAAGGAATTAAGCTGAATACTGCCCATCGACCTTAGTGAACACTACCCATCTGAAACCCCGGGGTTAAATTTGACGTTTAGACAATATTGATGTAATTATGGAGATTGTATGTAAGAATCATTGGATTAATGAATGGCATTTTAATTCCTTTGAGACATACACCCCAACCTCACTATCTTACGAATTGTTAACCCAGGCCACGAGTCCAATGAGGGAGATGTTCTGAATGTGTTGGACAAGACCGAGGCCAAGGATAAGGGAAATGTCATCATGGGAACCTTCACTGTAAATGGCGTGAGTGCATCGATACTATTCGATTCAGGGGCGTCTCATTCCTGCATATCCTCTGCCTTGGCAAGGAAATTAGAGACAACCCCTGAGCCTCTCTCAGATTTCCTAGTCACACTACCGACGAAGGAGAGAGTGAGGTGCACAAATCTTCACATAGGACTCCAGATTAATATCATGACTGAAGATTTTCACGCAGACCTGATTGAGCTTGATAATTTTGGCTTCGACATCATCATTGGCATGGATTGGCTACAGAAGTATGAGGGGCGACTGCATTACGTAGAGCACAGACTACTACTGAAGAGCCTGAAGGGCAAGACGGTCTCCTATCGCAGTACTCCCAGAGAGCCGACTTTCAAGCTAGTATCTGCAATAACCTTGATGAAGAAGGTCAGAAAGGGACACCAGTTTACTTATGCTATGTCCAAGACATGAGGCAGGAAGAACAGACAAAGTCAGACATACTAGTTGTATCAGATTTCTCTGATCTATTTCCTGAAGAATTACCGGGGATGCCACCTAAGCGGGATGTTGAGTTCTCCATCGATTTGATGCCAGGCACAGGGCCTATTGCCAGGGCCCTACAGAATGGCACCAGCAGAGATGAAAGAGTTTAAGATTCAGTTAGAGGATCTGCTTGATAAGGGTTTTATCAGACCGAGTGCGTCGCCATGGGGAGCACCAGTACTGTTTGTAAAGAAGAAAGATGGTAGCATGCGACTGCATTTTCTACCGGGAGCTTAATGCGGTCACAGTAAAGAATAAATACCCTTTACCACTGATCGACGACCTGTTCGACCAATTGAGAGGTGCTACAGTCTTCTCGAAGATTGACCTTAGATCTGGATACCATCAGATTCGGATAACTGATGAGGATATAGAGAAAAAAGCTTTTCGAACACGCTATGGGCACTATGAGTTCACAGTAATGCCATTTGGCTTATCAAACGCCCCAGCTATATTCATGGACCTCATGAACCGATTGTTCAGAGAACAGCTAGACTCATCAATGGTGGTGTTCATTGACGACATCCTAGTCTATTCCAAGACTAAGGACGAGCACGAGGTGCATCTGAGACAAGTTTTACAGATTATGAGAGAGAACCAACTATATGCCAAGCTTTCAAAGTGTGAATTCTGGCTAGACAGTGTATCTTTTCTAGGGCATGTGATATCTGCCAGCGGTATATCTGTCGATCCTGCAAAGATCGAGGCAGTTAAGACTTGGCCCAGACCGAAGACAGTGACAGATATCCGTAGCTTCGTGGGATTAGCTGGTTACTACCGAAGATTTGTCCAGGACTTCTCCAAACTGGCGAAACCAATGACTAGTCTGATGAAGAAGGACGTTCCATTGTATGGACCGAGGATTGCGAGCGTTCCTTTCAGACACTGAAGGATCTACTGACGTCGGCGCCCATACTCACCATTCCAGAGGAGACCGACGGGTTTGAAGTATACTGTGATGCCTCAGGCACTGGGAGGGTGTGTACTCATGCAGAATGGCAAGGTTGTTGCTTATGCATCCTGTCAGCTGAAGAACATGAGGAGAACTACCGACTCATGATTTAGAATTGGGAGCAGTAGTGTTTGCACTAAAAATCTGGCGCCACTACTTATATGGAGTTATAGTTATAGTTTACTCGGATCATAAGAGCCTTCAGCATCTATTCACTCAGAAGGAGCTAAACATGAGATAGAGGCGATGGGTCAAGTTTCTGAAGGACTACGACATCGACCTCAGGTACAAGGAAGGCAAGGCAAATGTCGTTGCTGACGCCCTAAGCCATAGAGCTCATTCTTTATTTGCTATGACAGGTGATTGCAGTCTTATCGAGAAAGTACGTTGTGCTCAGGATAATGACCAATACATGCAGACTATTAAGCAACAATTGACTGACGATATTTTTGAGAGACAGAAGTACGATTTTGTACTCAGTGATGATGGGCTAATCAGACTAAATGGTCGTTTGTGCATTCCAGAGTCCAGCCCCGACTTGAAGGAAAAGATATTACAGGAAGCTCATTGCTCTTCCTTATACACACCCAGGATCATCTAAGATGTACAAGGATCTGAAGTTACATTTCTGGTGGAGTGGTATGAAGAAGGATGTTGCGGAGTTTGTGGCATGATGTATGACTTGCCAAAAGGTAAAGTTCGAGCACCGGAGACCGGGCGGGTTAGTACAACCAATGCCCATCCCATATTGGAAGTTCGAAGATATATCCATGGACTTCATGGTCGGTCTTCCACCGACTAGAGGAGGTGTAAACATGATATGGGTCATCGTCGACAGACTGACGAAGTAGCAAAGTTTATTCCGATCAAGCACACTTGGAAAGTCCCCAAGTTGGCGGACCTCTTCTAGAAAGAGATCATTAGACACCACAGTGTACCTAAGCCGATTGTGTCAGATAGAGACTCCAGATTTCTATCAAGATATTGGCACAAGTTCAGGAAGCATGGGTACGAAGCTGAAGCTAAGTACAGCCTTCCACCCTCTAACAGACGGTCAGAGTGAGTGAACCATTCAGACATTAGAGCACATGCTTAGAGCTTGTGCCTTAGACTTCTAGGAAAGCTGGATAGACCGTCTACACCTAATTGAGTTTGAGTACAACAACAGCTATCATGCATCCATTCAGATGCCACCATTCCAGGCATTATATGGCAGGCCATGTAGGACACCTCTTTGTTGGGACGAGGCCAGTGAGAATACCATCTTAGGGCCGGAGTACCTAGAACAAATGAAGGAGGATATTGTGCAGATACGCAAGAACATGAAGACAGCCCAAGACAGACAGAAGTCATATGCTGATGTCCGGAGGAGAGATCTCAAGTTCGCAGTAGGCGACCGACTCTTCCTCAGAGTTTCACCGATGAAAGGAGTCTTCAGATTTGGGCAGAAGGGCAAGCTTAGCCCGAAGTATGTAGGACCGTACCTTATCACGGAGCGAGTGGGCCCATTAGCCTACAGATTAGACTTACCTGAAGGGCCCCAGTCCGCATTTTAGACTCCAAGACTAGGGAGACCAGGAACAAGACCATTAAGATGGTCAAGGTTCTGTAGTCAAACCACGACATTAAGGAGGCGACATGGGAGTTAGAGGACTTGTAACACCCCATCCAAAGCCTATCGTGGTTATCGCAAACTGAACACTTAATCGAATACGTCGCAACGGAAATAAACAACACCTGGACCTTGCCACGGTCTGATCGTTAGAATATACCGGCTTCACGTTTACAATACTGTCCAAATACTCATCCAACTCAAACATCAACATTTACAATACCACAACCAACCAAGTACTAGTATCTTAAACATAATCTCAACTTATATCAGTTTAATATAAACAGTCGGGTGCACAGGCGCAACCCGAACTCAAAATAAATGTCCCACCTTAAGACTAACCGCTCCTACTCTCGTAGTGTGTCCTCATGGGCCTCTTACCTGCAAGTGTAAAAATAGCCCCCGAGGGGGTCAGCACGAATGCTGGTACACCCTCTCATGGCCCCCAAGCTAACGGGGCTACGACGACTAATTGTCGATAGCATGGAAATTGATTACATACACAAGCATAATATGAAGTGCAATAACAATAACCACAGATGAACATATATAGTTCACAACCAATGAACGACTCAAGCGTTCCCTTAACAAGTGGGTTAGTACCCCCTCCTTAGTCCTCATTTCCTTAATCTCAGTTCCTTACCTTACCTTAATCTTAATCTCAATCTTAATCTTAACCTCAGTATACAAACCTTTCCTGGAAGGGATTGGTTGTAGCTTAATTCGAACCTTGGATTTAGGTGATCCCACCGCACCATCTTAATGCCACCTACTCTGGACGGGAGTCCAGCGTAGCTGAGCCGGCAACCGGCCCTAGGCTACAAGTCCGAAGACAAGTCCTTAAGCGGAGGGCGGATCTGATTCAGATACCGTCCCCCTTTTTTTCTTAGCATGCATGACCGGAGATCGGTCCCGGGTTTCCTCACTCAAGTTCCAGTTAGTAGTCATCTTAAACACCATGTGCTAGCTAAGCCTTAACGGGCATTAACCAACAACCTTCAAACTTAACTCTTTCTTAACTCAGTAAGTACTAAACTTGGTTAGTAACAATCTCAGGTCTCGTGGGTTAGTGTAAAGCTAACACAAACACAACGAGAAGAAATATAATCCGGTTGCATGCTTTATCTTGTTTTAGTTATAGCAAATAAACAGATAGCACACAAGCCGAGGGACACCTCGTTAGCAAGCAGGTCACAAGAAGGATTGTACCGTTCACCGTCGACGATCGTTTGGTTTATCTCCTTCCAAGTCCCAATTCACAAAGCCTAGAACATTGATTCAGTTTTAGGTTATTATCAATCCAACTCAACAGAATTACTTAACTTTCCTAGACATCAACTTTTACCCATTGTTTTTCACTAAGCCTTATGGTTTTTAACTTGACTCCTAAGTGCATCATTTCCTCATTATTTATTACACTTACTCTCCCACTTAATGACCATCACACCCACCAAACAAGTCCTTAACAATCTCATAACATCCATACTTAATTATCCCCATCATTTCTTAACCTTAAACAAGGTTTTTGGTCCATACAGTGGCCTGTCCGAACTTGTGTCCGGACTTCCCAAGTTCGGACAAGTCGAGACTCAAAACTGAAAACAGACGCCTGTCCGAACTTGTGTCCGGACTTCGGAAGTTCGGACATGGGTCGAGGAAAATTCAAAGTAGAAGCAGACACGTCCGAACTTGTGTTCGGACTTCCAAAGGTCGGACACAAGTCGAGACTCTGAAAATTTTCACGCAACAGGGCTTGTCCGAACGTCCATGTCCGGACGGATGTTCGGACAAGGTAAAACACTCATTTCTAAGCCTTCAAACACTTAACCAATTTTCACCAAACTTCTCCTAAACCTTCATAATGTCTTCTAACTTCATTTGTCACATTTACATCCTCATACAACATCCCACAAAACTCATTTTCCATCTCCTTAAACACTTACTCACTTCATACCAAAATTCCTACACTTATGATATTTTCTCCTTGGTTTTCTAAGTGGTGTTTCATACCCATGATAGCCACTATGCCAATAATGTTCCCTCACTACTACAACATCATCTCCCACGCATCTTTCTCCTTCTAAAACTCTTTTATGCATTTACTTAAAGTTCCTTCCCAAGCTTAAACTTCCATCATCAACACATTATTTCCTTCCTAGTTGTGCACCAACATTTACCTAAGTCCTAAATACTCAAATACATTCTCTTGATTCCTAAATCCTCCATGGTGATACCTAAGTCATTATAAGTCATTAGAACACCTCAACTTCACCCCTTTTTCATCAAGACAACCTATAGAACATTCCTAGTACTTCCTTAGTCATTAAATTCCCTTAGAATATCTTAAACACTTAAACTCTCCTTTAAATTTTGCCATAGGTTCTCTAGTATATAATACCACTAATACATGGTTTTTCTCCATCAAACAACCAACATCACCCAAATTCTCACCACAACACCTTAACACCCAATTTACACCAAAACCACACCACATCATCATATAGTGCTTAAACTTAAAATGCTTGGCACTTAGGCCCTTAAATGACAATAATCTTAACCACTGAATTTCCACATATATATGCCTTCAACCTGCGAATACACTCAACAAGGCTCCCATTGAAATAAAATGCTTCTTGTACTTCACCTTGATATTCTTAAACTATCTTTTTTCTCATTTGCTCCTTAGTCACAAGTTCACAAGTATAGTCATTGTTTCTCCTAGGTTTTATATAACCCTTTTCTAATGTAAACTCTCTACTAAACTCATCACATACCTAAATCCCATTCCCTTAAACAACAAAACACCTTAAGGTAAGTAAAAGCTTGTTCTCTCAAGAGGTAAGCTCTCTAATGACTTGTAGATTCTTGTTTTTAACTTTTTGATTCTCTTTATTAACATGAGTATATGATCTTTCTCCTAAATACCTTCCTTATTGTACTTCTGGGTATTTGTTTCTTTTCTTCTCAAATTGTGAAAAATCTTTTGGGTGAAAATCTTAAAAGGGTTTTTGTGCAAAAGAAAGAAGAAGAAGAAAAAGAAAAAAAGAAAGAAAAAAAAAAAATCTTCCCAAAGGAAAAGCATTATATTCCTTGAGGTTGCAAAAATGCCTCAGAATAAAAGCAAGAAGAAACGAGAGTTTTTCCTTTTATTTTTCTCCTAAATTCCCCGTTCTTCAATGTAAACAGAATCGTGGTTGATTCAGAAAACCTTGCAAAATAGGGCTGAACATAAAAACCAATGATGAGTGTCTTGGCCACATTCAGAATCTCTTGAAAAATAGAGCTGAATGAGGAAACCGGAAAAAAAAGGAGAGATTACAAATCCCTTATGCAAAATAGCCCAAAAGTTTTGATCGATTTGAAAGTCTTATTTTATACCCATTAGTAGTTTGGATAAGGATGATTAAGTGATACTTATGAAATAGAGTCAGGAGTTGAGAATATTATCTTATTGTCATTCTAAAAGTCTATCTGTTGTGCATAAGTTATTACTCCTTTCTAATCTTATTTTGCTCGAGGACTAGCAAAAGGTAAGTGTAGGGCCTTGATAAGCCGCATACTTATCATATTTATGCATTTGATTTAGTATTATTTATCTAAATAAGTTATATATATGTTATTTATGTTATATTATGTGTTAAAGTATATTATTTGTACAGACTTATGTTTTTATGAGTTTTCTGTGCAAGGAATGATTTTATAGGCAAAAGTTCAAATGCTGCCGGACTCCAGGCGGATTACTTCTGCACGGCATGAACACAGAACAGAAAAGAGGCCTTGCCGGATATGATGCCGGGTAGATTCCATCCGGCATAAGTGAAGAGTCACCACGGTTGACCAGACGATGGCAGTTATTGACCGTTGGAAATTTAGCTAGTGCCGGGTGTGATACCGGGTATCTTCTACCCGGCATATGCACTGTTTCGCGCGGAATTGGCGGTTTCGACCGTTAGCAGTTGGGCACATTTCCCACGTGTGCCGGCTACTGGTGACCCGGCACGACGCCCGGCAAACGACATTTTGATGCCTATAAATAGGCCGAGAAAGGCTGCAATTTGACACACTTCAACATACCAAATCCACGCCATTCACACTCTGTTTCCGCCACATTCCACTGTTGGTGTCCAAGGAACGTCTGCAGATCCATCCACGCGAGAGAGAAGAAGAAGACTTTGACGGGTTAAGGCTATTAACATTTCCTTCTCCCCCTTTGTATTCTCTTCTTGTAGTTGTGTGGATGGGGATGCAGAATCCTTGCTAGGTTTTTGGTTAGGGAGGTTTCCTTGTAAAACTCTTATGACCATTTATGGAATTTTCAAGTTTCTTAACCCGAGTTCTAGTCTTCATGCAAAGTAGAATAAATTAGCTACTTATTCTCTTATCTCTAAGTTCTACTTAAGGCTTCCCAAAAGCAAGAGTAGAATAGATTAGGATTTTGGTGATCTTTAATATTGTTGTTCTGAAAAGTGGACAACAAATGCTAAGATTTTGGATTAATCTCTAATTTCCCCATTTCTGGTTGTATTCGCGGCATAAATATGCACGATGCAAGTATGGATAATGAGTTCCTTTATTCAGACCCGATTCTGGAAGTGTTGTTCACGAAATGTACGATGCCGGATGTGGTGCCGGATGAAAGTTGTCCGGCACATTCAAGGCGTTGAATGTGCCGGGTAGCCGAAGCCCGGCATGCCACCCGGCATATGCATTTTGCGAGACCAAATCCTCTTTGAGACTTGCCACCCTTGATCATTGGTCATATGATACTTACATTGACATTCTCCCAAATCAAAGTTAGTTTATTTAATTTCTTAGTTTAGAATCAACCTTTACTATTCCCCCCTTGTTTAGAATAGGCTTTTGCCCGGATTAGGACTAGTTTTCTATAAGTCCCTTGGGTTCGATACTCTCGGTCGTAATATATTTACACTATACTCCGACCGGGTTTTTATTTTGCTGCCCGTAGTAGAGTTGTAGGTTAGTTTATTTTTATTCTTTTATTTATAGTTTTATCCCTACAAATTCTTGTTAGCAAATTGGCGCCGTTGCCGGGGACTTGGATTTAGTCCAAGTCCTAAATTCGGTAAAACGCCCTATTTTTTATTCTTTATTCTTTATTCTTTGATTCTTAATTTAATTTGGTCATTTTATTTTCGGTTGAATGTGCCGGGTACACTACCGGGTGTTCTACATCCGGCATCATGGAGGAAGTCCTACGCCGGATAGAGTTTACCCGGCGCACGATCCGGCATAATCAAACTTTAACTTTTACTTCGCATTGTCTTTTTTCGAAGCTTTGATTTGTCTGTAAATATTCTTTTTCATTGTTTTTTTTTATGTTAACTTCCCTTTCTCGTTCCCATTTAATTTTCTTTTCAAGTCTGAACGCGCGGGTAGGATACTGGGTAAAATCAACCCGGCATTAGTGGAGGAAGTCCACTACCGGGTACAATTAACCCAGTAACCTGTCCGGCATCTTCAATTTATTTTCAGTTTTAAAGTATTTTTGTAAAATGTGAAATTCCTCATAGTTTTCTATTCTTTTCTTACACCATTCGCTTAGATCTCTCTTCTAATACTTCCTAATTGTTGATTATTTATTGTTTTTGAGATTCACAGAATACCGGACGCGACGCCGGGTACTCTTAACCCGGCAGTATTGGAGGAAGTCCAATGCCGGGTGCCATACACCCGGCACCGTGTCCGGCATAACCAAAACTTCAGTTTTTCTTGTATTTTTGTAATTTTATATGTCATTATATTATTTCTTTTATTATTACCAATTATTATAACGTTTTCTCTTGCTCCTCCTGAAGTTATCAAAGTGAATGCTTCTGCGGTCCACAAGTTCTCCTGAAGATTTAGCAGATTTAGACCCAGAAATTGAGAGGACTTTTCTTCGCTCCATCCGTCAACAAAGAAACCAACAACACCTACCTTCTACATCAATGGCAGCACAAACCGTCCGCAACATCAATAGGCCTTCCAACCAAGGCCAAAAGCCAGCAATCGACCTCCCACTCCTCGCACAAAATGAATATGATGAATGGCAAAAACTCAAGCCATATCATCAAATTAGATGCATCAAGGAGTTGGTATGTTCGACGGTACAAACCCGGACGATGCTTTGCTCCACATCACCAAATTTCTACAACATACAAACAGTCTAACCTCCAATAACAATGTCCTCCAATATGCCAGACTTTCCCTCTTTCCCCATAGCCTTACGGGGAACGCCAGCAAGTGGTACCACAGTCTAACCCCCAGTACCATCGCCACATGGGAGGACATGGCAACCAAGTTTTATGACAAATTCATGCCCCCTAGTCGCACCCTGGAGATGATCGCCGACATTTACAACTTTAGGCAACCAGGCTCGGAGAACATCTGTGAGACTTGGGACAGATTCAAAGGGTTGCTGCGCACATGTCCACACCACGGCCTCACCAAGGAACAACTATCTCAGTTGTTTTACAAGGGATTGGTCAACCAATGCAAGACCATGATCCTTTCCTCCCTTGGTGCACACATATTGAAGAAGCCTGGAGATCAATTCCTTAGTGGGGTTGAATCTCTTTGCGAAGAGATTAGGGATTGGGCCACCGGTGGAACCAGGGGTAGTACCGCTGGTTATATCAAGTGGGAGAGGGCGATGCTAAATTTGACAAATTGATGCAAAGTCATGAGCAGTTGTTGGAGAGCAATGCTCAAACTTCCACGAAGGTTAGCGCTCTACAAAAGGTTGTGGAGCAAATAGCAATGAACAAACTTCCTCAACAGGCGAATGTGGTTAGTGCACGACCACACGCTCCGAGCCCTGATATGCCAGACTTTCAGAGTGTTGAGGAAGTCAATTATGTGAGTAACCAAGGGTATCGGCAGCCATGGCAGCAGGGGAACCAACCCCCTCAACACTTCCAAAGTCAAGCCGGCTACCAGGGAGGTCCAAGGCAATTCAGACCATCCCATCCTGCATCATCATCAGAGGCTGAAATGGCTGAACTTCGTGACATGATGTCAGCCCTGATGAACAAGGCCCAAGATACTCACAACGAGATCTCGACCATTCGCAAGGAGCACAAATCATTGCAGTTGCAGTTACAGCAACTTCTGACGCAACCGCGACAACAAGGTCAGCTCCCGTCCCAAACGCAAACAAATCCACGGGAGCATGCGAATTCAGTCACTATCTTGCCCCGGATCTCAAATGATGCCAAATAGCCTAAAAGGCTAAGTGTAGGGCGGTTCCTCCTCACGCCTTCACTATCAAACAGGGGAGTCCTTCGTCTCATTTAATTTTTCTCTTTTCATTTTATGTTATTGTTTTTTTTAATTGCTTTCATTATAGTATTTCAAGTTTAAAAAAAAAAAAAAAATCCTTTTTGTTGTTCCTTTTGAACACTGGGGACAGTGTTCCTGCCAAGTGTAGGGCAGGGATCCTTAAAAAAAAATAAGTTATTATTAATATGCATAAGTTTGAGTTTTATCAATGTTTTACTAAACTTTTTGCATGTTTTTGATTAAGATGAGATTGGGAATAACTAAAAGCTTGTTCTCTCAAGAGGTAAGCTCTCTAATGACTTGTAGATTCTTGTTTTTAACTTTTTGATTCTCTTTATTAACATGAGTATATGATCTTTCTCCTAAATACCTTCCTTATTGTACTTCTGGGTATTTGTTTCTTTTCTTCTCAAATTGTGAAAAATCTTTTGGGTGAAAATCTTAAAAAGGGTTTTGTGCAAAAGAAAGAAGAAGAAGAAAAAGAAAAAAAGAAAGAAAAAAAAATCTTCTTCCAAAGGAAAAGCATTATATTCCTTGAGGTTGCAAAATGCCTCAGAATAAAAGCAAGAAACGAGAGTTTTTCCTTTTATTTTTCTCCTAAATTCCCCGTTCTTCAATGTAAACAGAATCGTGGTTGATTCAGAAACCCTTGCAAAATAGGCTGAACATAAAAACCAATGATGAGTGTCTTGGCCACATTCAGAATCTCTTGAAAAATAGAGCTGAATGATGGAAACCGGAAAAAGGAGAGATTACAAATCCCTTATGCAAAATAGCCCAAAAGTTTTTGATCGATTTTGAAAGTCTTTATTTTATACCCATTAGTATGTTTGGATAAGGATGATTAAGTGATACTTATGAAATAGAGTCAGGGAGTTGAGAATATTTATCTTATTGTCATTCTAAAGTCTATCTGTTTTGTGCATAAGTTATTACTCCTTTCTAATCTTATTTGCTCGAGGACTAGCAAAAGGTAAGTGTAGGGCCTTGATAAGCCGCATACTTATCATATTTTATGCATTTGATTTAGTATTATATTTATCTAAATAAGTTATATATATGTTATTTATGTATATTATGTGTTAAAGTATATTATTTGTACAGACTTATGTTTTTATGAGTTTTCTGTGCAAGGAATGATTTTATAGGCAAAAGTTCAAATGCTGCCGGACTCCAGGCCGGATTACTTCTGCACGGCATGAACACAGAACAGAAAAGAGGCCTTGCCGGATATGATGCCGGGTAGATTCCATCCGGCATAAGTGAAGAGTCACCACGGTTGACCAGACGATGGCAGTTATTGACCGTTGGAAATTTAGCTAGTGCCGGGTGTGATACCGGGTATCTTCTACCCGGCATATGCACTGTTTCGCGCGGAATTGGCGGTTTCGACCGTTAGCAGTTGGGCACATTTCCCACGTGTGCCGGCTACTGGTGACCCGGCACGACGCCCGCAAACGACATTTTGATGCCTATAAATAGGCCGAGAAAGGCTGCAATTTGACACACTTCAACATACCAAATCCACGCCATTCACACTCTGTTTCCGCCACATTCACCTGTTGGTGTCCAAGGAACGTCTGCAGATCCATCCACGCGAGAGAAGAAGAAGACTTTGACGGGTTAAGGCTATTAACATTTCCTTCTCCCCCTTTGTATTCTCTTCTTGTAGTTGTGTGGATGGGGATGCAGAATCCTTGCTAGGTTTTTGGTTAGGGAAGGTTTCCTTGTAAAACTCTTATGACCATTTATGGAATTTTCAAGTTTCTTAACCCGAGTTCTAGTCTTCATGCAAAGTAGAATAAATTAGCTACTTATTCTCTTATCTCTAAGTTCTACTTAAGGCTTCCCAAAAGCAAGAGTAGAATAGATTAGGATTTTGGTGATCTTTAATATTGTTGTTCTGAAAAGTGGACAACAAATGCTAAGATTTTGGATTAATCTCTAATTTCCCATTATTCTGGTTGTATTCGCGGCATTAAATATGCACGATGCAAGTATGGATAATGAGTTCCTTTATTCAGACCCGATTCTGGAAGTGTTGTTCACGAAATGTACGATGCCGGATGTGGTGCCGGATGAAAGTTGTCCGGCACATTCAAGGCGTTGAATGTGCCGGGTAGCCGAAGCCCGGCATGCCACCGGCATATGCATTTTGCGAGACCAAATCCTCTTTGAGACTTGCCACCCTTGATCATTGGTCATATGATACTCTTACATTGACATTCTCCCAAATCAAAGTTAGTTATTTAATTCTTAGTTTAGAATCAACCTTTACTATTCCCCCCTTGTTTAGAATAGGCTTTTGCCCGGATTAGGACTAGTTTTCTATAAGTCCTTGGGTTCGATACTCTCGGTCGTAATATATTTACACTATACTCCGACCGGGTTTTTATTTTGCTGCCCGTAGTAGAGTTGTAGGTTTAGTTTATTATTTATTCTTTTATTTATAGTTTTATCCCTACAAATTTCTTGTTAGCACATATATTTTAGGGAATGTGAAGAAATAGTGGAAACCTAGATTTTCTTACATTTTCTTACCTTAAGAGAAGAGATGCCAATGGAGTCTCCAAACTGGAATTCTTCTCTAATGGTGGTTTGACTTGGCACCAAAATGAAGCTCTTGAAGTTTTGAAAAAGATAGAAAGAAGGAGCTTGAGCTAACTAAGAAGAGTATGTATTTTGTTTGGATTTGGAGCTAAAATGAGCAAGATGTGGCCAAGGGAAGATGAAGCTTTCATGGAGGTTGAGTTTACGTGAATGGAGAAGGGAGAGAGCAGTTCAAACCGGGGGAAAAACAAAGGAGAATGAAGAAGTGAGGAGAGAGGAACTAATAAAGTGATATTTATGTAAAAGGTGAATAGTGTTTTTACTTTTAACTCTCATTTGCTCTCTTATTGCTTAATGACTCATGTAGGTGATGACTCACCTCCTAAGAAACCGGCCCCCTTTTATTAATGAGGGTAATTAAGTCTTTGTTGACCAAATGTCTCACTTATATAGACTTATGTTATAAACTAGCTTAATTAATTCACTATTCACCAAAACAAGGCACATTGTTGTGAAATTTTTGATTTCCCATTGATATAGACCTCCAAATGTGATACTATATAGTACACATGTTAATTAAAGAGTAATGATGGACATTTAGCCATTCAAAACTTATTTACAAGACAATTTTTCAAAAACGTGCTTTAAGACTCCTTAAAGCATTTTGTGTTTAACTTGTTTTCAAGCTTGGTTCTTTGGTAATTGACTTAAAATGACCATTAGGATATTACTAAGGTCTTAGGACAATATTTGGGTACTCCCATGTCTCTCCAAGCTTAGAGCACGTTTTTGTAAAACTGCTCTTTTGGTGTTTCCTTATATTTCTTTGATTAGAAATGTTTCTTAATGTTTCTAAGGCATTATTTAGCCTCCTTATATCTTATTTATCATTTAAACACCATATCTAAATTTGGGGTATTTCAATCTACCCCCTTAAAAAGAACTTTGTCCTCAAAGTTCACACATGTGCTTAACCATTCACGGTACACAATTCTCTTAATCTTAATACCACATCTTATATTCACATTCATACATCTCAAGACTCAAAGGTCAATTAAATACAATACATAGTATCATACATAACTCAAACTTACACTGAAGTGTAGCAACTTACACAAAATCACATCTAACCAACCAAACAAACGACAAAACATGATCGTTACCGTTCCTAACTCAAAAGCGAGGAAGCTCTACCCCCCCTTAAAAGGGGGTACGCCCCGTACCTATACAGACGATCTAGTCAGTAAATAAAGAAGGGTACTTCGCCCTCATCTTATCCTCTAATTCCACGTGGCCTCTTCGACATCCTGGTTAGACCAGAGAACCTTCACCAGTCGCACTGACTTGTGGTGAGTGTCCCTAGTCTTGCTGTCCAAGATTCTCTGAGGAGTCTCCACGGATCTCATATTTGGTTCTAAAGTCAACCTCTCAGGTTCTAAACATGGGAGGGGTGGTGCATGTATTTCTTTAGCTGTGAAACATGAAAACATCATGCACTTTACCCAGCTCGGCAGGTAAATTCAACCTGTAAGCAACTGGGCCCACCCGCTCCGTAATTCATAAGGACCAACAAACTTCGGGCTTAATTTGCCCTTCTGCCCAAACCTGAATACACCCTTCATCGGTGATACTCGCAGAAATACCTGGTCGCCCACTGCGAACTCCAGGTCCCGTCGTCGAACATCAGCATACGACTTCTGCCTATCTTGAGCAGCTTTCATGTTCTCCCTGATTGCTGAACTTCAGCCTTAACTTGTTCTAAGTACTCTGGTCCTATAATGACCGTCTCACTCGACTCATCCCAGCAGAGCGGTGTACGACATGGTCTACCGTACAACGCTTGAAAAGGTGCCATCTTGATCGAAGCGTGATAGCTGTTGTTGTATGAAAACTCGATCAGATGCAATCTGTCAATCCAACTGCCCTGGAAGTCTAAGGCACATGCCCTCAGCATGTCCTCGAGTGTCTGAATAGTACGCTCAGTCTGACCATCTGTCTGAGGATGGAACGCGGTACTCAGTTTGAGTTCTATACCCAACGCTTCTCTGGTAGCTCTCCAGTACCTCGAAAGGAATCTGGTATCTCTATCTGACACTATGGTCTTTGGTATGCCGTGATGTCTCATGATTTCTTTCTCAAACAACTCAGTTAATTTGGTCATCTTCCAAGTATCCTTCATCGGTATGAATCGGGCTACTTTGGTAAGGCGGATCCACCACCACCCATATCATGTTGAGACCTCCCCTAGCAGGTGGAAGTCCAACTACGAAGTCCATGGAGATATCATGGAACTTCCACTCCGGAACTGGCATCAACTGTACCATTCCGCCCGGTCGTCGGTGCTCGAATTTCACTTCTGGCATGTGAGACACCTCAAGACGAACTCGGTAACATCTGTCTTCATCCCCGACCACCAGAAGTATCTCTTCATGTCTTATACATTTTAGAGGCTCCCGGATGGATGGAAACTGAAGAACAGTGTGATTCTCTAAGTATACGGTCTTTCAGATCCGTGTTGCCTCGTGGTATGCATAATCGGCCCTTAAGTTGATCAGATCATCATGAAGTCTGAAGTCGTATTTCTGACTCTCAAAGGTACCATCTGTCAGCTTCTGTCTGACCTCTCTCATTACTCATCTCCTCTGAGCCTCTCGCACCTCATCAACCAAGCTGGAGAAAGAAACTAGCGAATGGAGTGAGTGTGCTCGACGGCTCAGGCATCTGCTACAACATTGGCCTTCCCTTCTTTGTATTGGAGGTCAATGTCATAGTCTTTCAGAAACTCTAACCATCTCCTCTGTCGAAGATTTAACTCCTTCTGAGTGAATATGTATTTCAAACTCTTGTGATCGGTGTAGATCGTGACACTAAACCATCAAGTAGTGGCGCCATATCTTCAAAGCGAAGACTACAGCTCCCAGCTCTAAATCATGTGTGGGGTAGTTCTCCTCATGTTTCTTCAACTGGCGTGAGGCATATGCCACCACCTTGCCATGTTGCATGAGCACGCGCAACCCAGCCCTCTGCCGGATGCATCACAATAAAACCTCAAAGCCCTCTGTACCGTCTGGAATGGTCAGTACGGGTGCAGTGGTCAGTGAGTCCTTCAAGCGCTGAAATGATCTCTCACAGTCAACTGTCCACAGAAATGGGGCGTCTTTCTTCATCAGACTGTCATCGGCTTCGCGACCTTGCTGAAATCTCTAACAAAACTCCTGTAGTAACCTGCAGACGAGAAAGCTCCGGATGTCGGTAACAGTCTTCGGCCTTGGCCAGGTACGTACTGCACAATCTTTGCTGGATCCACTGCGATCCCAGCATCTGAGATGACATGACCTAGGAAAGAGACCTGGTCAAGCCAAAACTCACATTGGGAGAACTTAGCATATAGCTGGTTCTCCCTCAATATTTCCAATACCTTCCTCAGATGTTCCTCATGTTCAGCTTTAGACTTTGAATATATCAGAATGTCCAATAAAAACCACAACCGACTTGTCCAGCTGCTCCCGGAAAGCGGTTCATCAGATCCATAAATTTCTCCGGTGCGTCGACAAACCGAACGGCATCACTGTAACTCATAGTGGCCGTATCGTGTCCGGAATGCCGTCTTCTCAATGTCTCCCTCCTTAATGGCTATCTGATGATACCCCGATCTGAGATCAATCTTGGAAAACACAGATGCTCCCTTCAACTGATCGAACAGATCATCAATGCGGGGGTAGTGGGTACTATTTTCTTCACTGTCACTGCATTCAGCTCTCTGTAGTCGATGCAGAGGCGGAGACTACCATCTTCTTCTTCGAAGAGGACTGGCGCTCCCCATGGTGCACACTTGGTCTAATGAATCCTTATCCAACAAATCTTTCAATTGTTCTTTTAACTCATTCATTTCTGCCGGAGCCATACGGTATGGTGCTTTGGCTATCGGTCCGGTACCAGGTAGCAACTCGATGGTGAACTCTACCTCCCGAGTGGGTGGCATGCCGGGGCAGTTCCGTGGAAATAAGTCGGGGAATCCGACACTAACGGTAAGTCGGGGTCGACTCAGGGTCTCTCTCTATGTCCTGTGACATAGCAGAGGTATACTTCTTCCTTTCTCCTTAAGTCTCTATGCATTGCCATGGGGGTTGATCTTAGTCGAAGGCTCTCTGGGCCTCTGGCGGTATGCTATGTTACCCCAGACGGACTCCTGAGAAGCAATCTTTTCTCGGCGCAGAGGATTCCCTTGTGCCGCTCCAACAGTTCATCCGAAGATAACATCAAATCCTAGCTTTACTGAACTCAATGAAACTGACTGGAAGTCTTCCCCCTTAATTCTGATGGTGGCTCCTCGGTAGTAACGAGTGCAACGAACCTTCTCCTTAGACGGGAGCGTAACCGTGAAGTCGGGTAGCTCATCAGCGTCTAGCCCCAACCTGCTCGCAAATGATGCAGAGACAAAGGTATGCGAGGCCCCTGAGTCGAAGAGAACTGATGCCTCAATCCCATTGATCGGAAAGGTGCCGGTGAGGATAGTACCGCTGGCGTCGGCCTGTGCCTCTGTAGTATGCTTAGTGCACCTTCCGTACCGAGTCCATAACCTAATTGTGTTCACAAGCTTCATGAGTATTGATGGTATAACAAGAGTCGTAACAATTTATATGAACAACACTGTTATTTTATTCATGACCATCCTGTTTACAACATGTGCTTCAATCTTACATCTCATTTCTCATCTCATTCTAACATTACATGGCTAATATTGTCTAAAGGTTAGGTTTAATCTTCCTGGTCTCATATGCGTCGCATTGATACTACTGCTGATGGTGCTGTATTCAGCTTGATTCTCTTAATCCCATGGTATAACATCCTTGATTCTCCTCCCAAAATTAATACATCACCTGACTTAAGTACTATCTTATCTGCACGGTCCGCACGCTTCTGCTCGCCGTATAAAAACTCCGCATCATCTCCAATGGACCAAGACACTACGGGTATCCCTCTTTCGAGAGACTCCGTTGTCTCGTCCTTATCCTGGTGTAGTCCCAGTTTCCCGTCCTTCTCGTAGTTTACAATGCAAATGTCTGCTTGGATGTCTGGAATCGGTTCAGCCTCCAACTGCTGAGCGATTTCCACGACTTGTGTAATAACTGGATGGAACTCTTCGGGTATTCCCGGTGGTGAGACTCCATCTTGCTCCCTCATGGTTTGGTAATTCTTGGCATACGGATTCCAATCCTTGCCCAAGCTCATCATCTTTAATTTCATCCTTGCTCCCCCTGGGTACTCCGGTGTGTAAAAACCTCCCGGTCCCATTCCTAGTTGATTGCATCTCCTGATGATGGCTATTTGTGCTTCGGGTGTCAGGTATCCCCTTAATAAAATCATACCTGGGCGGATAACCTGACATTGTTCGGTTGGAAAGTGTATGGTTTCGATGTCGGTGTGCTCCGGGTTAGATGTAGATGGTATAGGGTAGCAGATGTTGAATCTTCCTAAAGTGGTAGTAGGTTATGTCTTACTTAAGTTCTAATCTCATCTTATTTTTACTTAACTCATTTATTCACCAAACATGCATGATAATGCGGTAAGCAGGTTTTTATTACTAAAGGTTATAGTGGTACCTGGCCTCGATGAGGGCTCAGGCTCATCGTCCCGGTCCACCATGTGTAAGTGGGCCCCGTCTTCTGGGTCACCCGTGGGTTCTTGTCCGCCGGCTGCTGCACTTTCCTCTGACCGTCAGATCCAGCTCCCTGATCGGTCTTGCCCTTGCCCCTGGTATCGGGCCTATAGGCTCTGCTAGCAGGGTTCCGGTAACACTCATATGCTCGATGCCCGTAGACTCCGCAGAAGTTGCACTCCACCTTATTCCCCTTACAGTCGAGCCCGGGGTGGTCCTTGTGACACCATCTACAGATGAAGCGTCGCTGGTAGCCACCACCGGCTCCTCTCTCAGTCTCAGATCCTGATGATTCATATTGTCAATTCTCATATCTCAAATGGTTACTAATTTATTTCTTAACTCATTCATTGTCAGTTTCCTTACCCTTTGGCGCCTTAGAGCGCAGGGGTGTAGCTGCAATAGCATACGTCAACTTCAATGGCTCTTCCGAAGCCTTCTCCTTTTCTCCTTCCCCTTTGGGTTCTGATTTTTCTGGGCCTGAGGCTGGTACTTTTTTTTGTACCCTCCTTGCCCTTGACTTTCTGAGCTCTTCCCAGCACTCTCCTCTTAGCATTCTCCTCGTCCCTCAGCTGGACGGTAATCTCAACCTTAGCAGCGGCATGATAGCACTCCTGCTTTTCCATGGTATTAGTCATACTTATTTCTCATAATCTAAATCTTATTCACCACTTACTCAAATCTCAATCATTTTATTACCTGCAAGGTAGTGTAACTCGTCGGCCCCATGCCGTAGCGGAGTCGATGGCTAAGCCCGCCATAGAAGCGGTCCACCAAGATCTGGTCAGAATACCCTAGACCTGGCAGAAGACGGAGCAAGGCAGTGAACTCTGAGTAATACTCGTCCACTGTCATCTTGTCCGACTGCTTAAGCGCATCCAACTGTAAGCGCTTCTTCGTCTGGACATGGGCGGGGTAGTACTTTGCTCGTAGCAAGACGGTGTACTGCTCCCAGCCGAACTCTGGATTGGCCACATGCTCGGCCCTCACCAGCTTCCACCAATCGCCTGCCGCCCCCTTCAGATAGAAAGCAGCTAAGCGCACCTTGATCCCAGCAGGGACATCAAGGGTCTCGAAGGCGGTCTCCAGCTCGGAGATGTACGCCTCAAGCTTGGCGGGATCGGTCTCCCCCTTAAAATGCGCGGGTCGAGATCTGCTAGACTCTTCACCCCAGTTTGGTTCCCTAGGTTGTGGCGGTGGAGGTGGTGCACCCACACCAGGCTGATAGCCCATATGCCCTAAAGCGGCAGCTACGATCTCTGCGATCGTCTGCCCTCCAGGTATCCCTGAAGTATCCTCACCCCGGCCGCGACCTCGGCCTCCTCTAGGGCGTCCTGCCATCTGAACAAGCATAACTTACATTAGATTCACATTCACCACTGGTTTGGTTAGTAAATTTATAACGTCCGTAGACGGTAAAGACAATCCACACTTATTAGTGGTCATCTGACTCTACTCACTCTAACTTCTCACACCCTTAACCCAACACTTATTCCTTACTTATATCCTAACTCGGTGGTTACTCATGTCCGGTATTTCTTGATCAGAGCGTAACTACGCTCTGATACCACTTTTTGTAACACCCCATCCAAAGCCTATCGTGGTTATCGCAAACTGAACACTTAATCGAATACGTCGCAGCGGAAATAACAACACCTGGACCTTGCCACGGTCTGATCGTTAGAATATACCGGCTTAACGTTTACAATACTTGTCCAATACTCATCCACTCAAACATCAACATTTACAATACCACAACCAACCGAGTACTAGTATCTTAAACATAATCTCAACTTACATCAGTTTAATATAAACAGTCGGGTGCACAGGCGCAACCCGAACTCAAAAATAAGTCCCACCCTAAGACTAACCGCTCCTACTCTCGTAGTGCGTCCTCATGGGCCTCTTACCTGCAAGTGTAAAAATAGCCCCCGAGGGGGTCAGCACGAATGCTGGTACACCCTCTCATGGCCCCCAAGCTAACGGGGCTACGACGACTAATTGTCGATAGCATGGAAATTGATTACATACACAAGCATAATATGAAGTGCAATAACAATAACCACAGATGAACATATATAGTTCACAACCAATGAACGACTCAAGCGTTCCCTTAACAAGTGGGTTAGTAACCCCCTCCTTAGTCCTCATTTCCTTAATCTCAGTTCCTTACCTTACCTTTCTTAATCTTAATCTCAATCTTAATCTTAACCTCAGTATACAAACCTTTCCTGGAAGGGATTGGTTGTAGCTTAATTCGAACCTGGGATTTAGGTGATCCCACCGCACCATCTTAATGCCACTACTCTGGACGGGAGTCCAGCGTAGCTGAGCCGGCAACCGGCCCTAGGCTACAAGTCCGAAGACAAGTCCTTAAGCGGAGGGCGGATCTGATTCAGATACCGTCCCCCTTTTTTCTTAGCATGCATGACCGGAGATCGGTCCCGGTTTCCTCACTCAAGTTCCAGTTAGTAGTCATCTTAAACACCATGTGCTAGCTAAGCCTTAACGGGCATTACCAACAACCTTCAAACTTAACTCTTTCTTAACTCAGTAAGTACTAAACTTGGTTAGTAACAATCTCAGGTCTCGTGGGTTAGTGTAAAGCTAACACAAACACAACGAGAAGAAATATAATCCGGTTGCATGCTTTATCTTGTTTTAGTCATAGCAAATAAACAGATAGCACACAAGCCGAGGGACACCTCGTTAGCAAGCAGGTCACAAGAAGGATTGTACCGTTCACCGTCGACGATCGTTTGGTTTATCTCCTTCCAAGTCCCAATTCACAAAGCCTAGAACATTGATTCAGTTTTAGGTTATTATCAATCCAACTCAACAGAATTACTTAACTTTCCTAGACATCAACTTTACCCATTGTTTTTCACTAAGCCTTATGGTTTTTAACTTGACTCCTAAGTGCATCATTTCCTCATTATTTATTACACTTACTCTCCCACTTAATGACCATCACACCCCACCAAACAAGTCCTTAACAATCTCATAACATCCATACTTAATTATCCCCATCATTTCTTAACCTTAACAAGGTTTTTGGTCCATACAGTGGCCTGTCCGAACTTGTGTCCGGACTTCCAAGTTCGGACACAAGTCGAGACTCAAAACTGAAAACAGACGCCTGTCCGAACTTGTGTCCGGACTTCGGAAGTTCGGACATGGGTCGAGTAAATTCAAAGTAGAAGCAGACACGTCCGAACTTGTGTCCGGACTTCCAAAGTCGGACACAAGTCGAGACTCTGAAAATTTTCACGCAACAGGGCTTGTCCGAACGTCCATGTCCGGACGGATGTTCGGACAAGGCAAAACACTCATTTTCTAAGCCTTCAAACACTTAACCAATTTTCACCAAACTTCTCCTAAACCTTCATAATGTCTTCTAACTTCATTTGTCACTTTACATCCTCATACAACATCCCACAAAACTCATTTTCCATCTCCTTAAACACTTACTCACTTCATACCAAAATTCCTACACTTATGATATTTTCTCCTTGTTTTCTAGTGGTGTTTCATACCCATGATAGCCACTATGCCAATATGTTCCCTCACTACTACAACATCATCTCCCACGCATCTTTCTCCTTCTAAAACTCTTTTATGCATTTACTTAAAGTTCCTTCCCAAGCTTAAACTTCCATCATCACACATTATTTCCTTCCTAGTTGTGCACCAACATTTACCTAAGTCCTAAATACTCAAATACATTCTCTTGATTCCTAAATCCTCCATGGTGATACCTAAGTCATTATAAGTCATTAGAACACCTCAACTTCACCCCTTTTTCATCAAGACAACCTATAGAACATTCCTAGTACTTCCTTAGTCATTAAATTCCCTTAGAATATCTTAAACACTTAAACTCTCCTTTAAATTTTGCCATAGGTTCTCTAGTATATAATACCACCTAATACATGGTTTTCTCCATCAAACAACCAACATCACCCAAATTCTCACCACAACACCTTAACACCCAATTTACACCAAAACACCACACCACATCATCATATAGTGCTTAAACTTAAAATGCTTGGCACTTAGGCCCTTAAATGACAATAATCTTAACCACTGAATTTCCACATATATATGCCTTCAACCTGCGAATACACTCAACAAGGCTCCCATTGAAATAAAATGCTTCTTGTACTTCACCTTGATATTCTTAAACTATCTCTTTTTCTCATTTGCTCCTTAGTCACAAGTTCACAAGTATAGTCATTGTTTCTCTCTAGGTTTTATATAACCCTTTTCTAATGTAAACTCTCTACTAAACTCATCACATACCTAAATCCCATTCCCTTAACACAAACCAACTTAAGGTAAGTAATTTACCTTGTTCTTTTACAAGCTTAAAAGCTTTCTTCCTTAGGTTTTTCTTTGTTCAATCTCGGTCACCAATGTGTATCTCCTTGCCAATGTTCTAACCAATATCCAATGACTCCAATGAGTACTAGATAACACATTAACCCTAAGGGACAAACCCTAGGTTAAAAAAATATGCTTTAAGGTATTAATGTGATTGTTTTACCTTGGTTTCTCAAGACAAACTTGGATATGAAGCAAGAAGGACCTCCTCTCTCCTTTGAAGAGTAGAAACAAGCTAGAACAAGGCATAAACATGGAGTCCCATGAGCATATTTTTCGGACATGTGAAGAAAATGGTGGAAACCTAGATTTTCTTACATTTTTTTTACCTTAAGAGAATGGAGATGCCAATGGAGTCTCCAAACTTGAATTTCCTTCTCTAATGGTGGTTTGACTTGGCACCAAAATGAAGCTCTTGAAGTTTTGAAAAGATAGAAAGAAGGAGCTTGAGCTAACTAAGAGAGTATGTATTTTGTTTTGGATTTGGAGCTAAAATGAGCAAGATGTGGCCAAGGGAAGATGGAGCTTTCATGGAGGTTGAGTTCTACGTGAATGGAGAAGGGAGAGAGCAGTTCAAACCGTGGGAAAACAAAGGAGAATGAAGAAGTGAGGAGAGAGAACTAATAAAGTGATATTTATGTAAAAGGTGAATAGTGTTTTACTTTATAACTCTCATTTGCTCTCTTATTTGCTTAATGACTCATGTAGGTGATGACTCACCTCCTAAGAAACCGCCCCCTTTTATTAATGAGGGTAATTAAGTCTTTTTGACCAAATGTCTCACTTATATAGACTTATGTTATAAACTAGCTTAATTAATTCACTATTCACCAAAACAAGGCACATTGTTGTGAAATTTTTGATTTCCCATTGATATAGACCTCCAAATGTGATACTATATAGTACACATGTTAATTAAAGAGTAATGATGGACATTTAGCCATTCAAAACTTATTTACAAGACAATTTTTCAAAAACGTGCTTTAAGACTCCTTAAAGCACATTTTGTGTTTTAACTTGTTTTCAAGCTTGGTTTTCTTTGGTAATTGACTTAAAATGACCATTAGGATATTACTAAGGTCTTAGGACAATATTTGGGTACTCTCCCATGTCTCTCCAAGCTTAGAGCACGTTTTTGTTAAAACTGCTCTTTTGGTGTTTCCTTATATTTTCTTTGATTAGAAATGTTTCTTAATGTTTCTAAGGCATTATTTAGCCTCCTTATATCTTAGTTTATCATTTAAACAACACCATATCTATTGGGGTATTTCAGGACTCCATGCGAACAAGTATCCAGATCTTTTCCTTTATTTTGTGTATACTTGTGGGGGTACGTGGGCGTAACCCTTTTTAAGTGGGGTAGAACACCACATGCGACTTGCATATTGCAGTCTAGATAATGTATGTGTTTGCAGAGCATACTGGTTTTGGTTTTGTGTTTGGTTTTTTCGCATGTGTGCACTTGATTGAATGTTGGTAATCTATGTGATGCTTGAATGGTTATTAATGTGTTCTATGTGACACTTGGATGGTTATAAAGTACACTTATTTACAGTATCTATCAGGATATTTATGTTATATTACATTGATTGTCATGAGCAAAGGTTATGCGTATGTACGAGTTGCTTACGCTCAGATGACTGATGGAATGTAGAAGTATCAATATGGTATTGACACCCAGGAATGATAAGTATGCAGTGAATAGATATGAGGAACTTGATTCCATAGTATGAGTAAGTGGAAGTTGTGACTTCAGGACGAAGTCCTTTTAAGGGGGTAGACTAAAATACCCCTAACAATTAAATAATTAATTAATGGGAATAAATATTATTTAGGGGATTATGAAACCCTAAGAAAGCACATAAACACTTAGGCGTTAAAAAACGCCTAAACTCCCTAAGGTCCAAAACGTGCGTTAAACCGGACCTTAAGCTAACCAAGTTATATAAGCTATAAACTAATACCGAGTCAATAAAGGGATCATTATATTACCCTTAAAACATAGGACCTCATCTAAAACTGAGTAAAAATGCAAAGGCCCGGGAGAGTCAACACACCTCCCTTAAGGCACGAAAAGCCCCGGAAACACCCGGAAACACTTTATAAGATGAAATAAATCATTACACTTCATTCCAAATGTACCATAACACTTTATTAAACATACAAGATGAAGTCCTCACGCCAAATTCTCAATTAAACGCAAAGTGCTCGGAGGAACCCGTTGAGGGCCCCATAAACCCTCGGGAATGCCCCGGAGAGGTGCCGAAGTGGCACGAACTCCTATATAATTCATTCTTAGAGTTCCTACCATCCCTATTCATCATTCTAAAGAGAATTCTCGAGCTACTTTTTCAAAGCCAGTGCTAAACTCATAGCACAAATAGGGCTGAAAATATGGTCAAAAAGTACTATAAAATCAACATTTACCTTAGTAACTTTCATCTTTTACCTTGGTATAAATGTACCAAATAAATGTTGTGACAAAACATGTTACAATATGATCTTAATGTAATATAATGTGACAAAGACCAAGTTGAAAATCAATCCCACATGGTCCCTCATGTGGCCGATTTTTGTAGTCAAATAAACAAGATTTTTGCTTTTGAAAAGCCATGGAATAAAATGACTCATCCTCCCACATGCCATGTGACATTATAACAAGAGAATCTTAGTCTATGCTGGTCTCTCATTGCAAAAATCTGCAGGAGAATAACAAGGAGATTAGCTTAAGGAAAAGTCATGAAATTAAATACATAAAGTGAATCTAGATCTACTTTAGTCACATGTGGTTATTAGTCTAATATATGTCAATGAATCAGCTTATTTCCCTGCCATGGGTGCCGAAAATGATCAAGGGAAAAATAGTTTGATTGCTGTATAAAAATCAAAGTAAGACACCTACCTAACTAAGCATGATTCCATGTCTTCAATAAACAAATTCAAGAGGACACCTACAGCCCCTTTGCCATGAACCTACAAGAAAAACAAGACAAGATTAGCATGGGTAATTCAACTTAGAAAATTCTAAAGAGACAAGCAACCTACCTTGCCTTGTCACCTTGCTTCAAGTGGCACACAAAGTCATTCTTTTCTTCTTCATGTGGCCGAAAGTATGGCTGCCAAGGGAGACTTTTGGAGCCAAGAATCAAAGCAATTAATTAAGGAAAAGCTTACCTAGCATGCCTAACTTTGACATTATTGAGTCAAAAGAGAGATTCCTTTCATTGTCATTCTCTTAACTCCATACGTAGCCTAACCATCCTCTTTGCTCTCTCTCTCTGGCCGAATTGGTAAGGCTTCTTTCTCTCTTTTCTTTCTTCCTTAGTCATCTTCTTCGTGTGAGCTTCAAGCTCCATTAATGGAGATTTAACCTTAAACTCCATTTTAGTGTCAAATTCCTAGCAACTTCCATCAAGTCTTGAAGCAAGAATCATCCTAGAAACCTTGCAAGAATTTGCCAATCATTTGTACTCCAAGGAGTTGTCTTGATTCAACATCAATCCAAGGAGTAATCAAGGTTAACCTAAGGTATTTTCATGTTTGAAAATTCTAGTAAAATACCTAAGCTTGTGTCCGAAAATCCTACCTTCTAAATCAATGTTCTCTTCATCATTTCATGAAGGAAACTTGGATCTCCAATCATCCTTGGGTGTGTCAAAAATTCCTTGACAAATACCTAAGGTAAACTCTTATAAACTACTCCAAATCTTACTTAGAAATCCTTGTTAGAAGTCTAACACTTGGATCTCCTAAATCCATGCATGGAGGTTAAAAATTCTACATCAATATAGCATTGGAAGAGCTTGGAATTCAAGGGGAATCAAGTGCAAGAATCACCTTGATTTTAAGAGTAAGTTTCTATAATTAGATCTATTAAGTTTAAGCTTGGTTTAGACTCTTAATTGTTGTACAAAAATTTTGTACCCTACCTCTATTAATTATACCGAAAACTATAGGTTATAATACCAAGAAAATAACTTATAACATACAAGGTAAGATTATTACCTTAAGATATAAATATTGTGTCACAAAATTAAATTATGATGCATAAATATTTAGGCCGAATTGTCTTGGAGTTAAATGCTTAATTGTGAGCTTATAATCATCCTAAGTCATTAACATAATTTTTAGAAGTGTTATATGGCTTATATGCATCTATATATACCTATTATAAGATATAAATCAAGTTTCAAAACCATATGGTAAGTTATTATTAAAACCGAGAATACAATAGTTCATTTGGTGATTTTTAAAGAATATAAGCATATTAACTTATATTATAAATTTTGGGAATATTAAAAATAGCTACAAGCATTTAAATGGCTAGTTTATTAAGTTATGTGGCCAAATTGTAAATTTTGAGAAGTTTGTGGTACTAAATGTGATTGCCGAGAGTTAAGGGTATTATTGGCATAATTATGGTATAATATAAGGTAGGAATTAATATTATGAATTTTGGGGAATTTAGACAAGTGTTTTAGTGTTAAAATAACAATTTATAAAGTTTTGGGGCTATTTTGTAATTTCTGGAAAATATAGAGTTAAACCGAATTACATATGATTTTCCGGGTATATTAAAGTATTAATTATGAAATTAGGCTTAGGTCAAAGTGTTGACCAAAAACTTTGGGTTAAAATGATTTATGACATAAAATATTAAGTTTATAAAAGTTTTGGGGTGAATATGTAATTTATAAAAGTTTATATGTAAAACCGATTTGATATAGGGCGAAATCATAAATTGTAGAAATATAAGGGTCGTTTCGGTATTTAAGGAAATTAAATATTAAAACTATAGTTTATGAGTTAATATGTAACTTATATAAAGTTTTTGGGGTTAAATTGTAAATATAGGAAACTATGTGTTAAGACCGAAAGTTTATGTGGTTATTTAGTAATTTACAAAAGTTAGTGTGTTCAAATTATAATTACCGAATTTATGAGGTTGGTTTTGTGATTTAATAAAGAAAGGAATTAAAACTAAGTACTATGATATATTATGGAGTATAATGTAAAGTTTATAAAATAATTGTGGTTATAATAAAAATAACCGAATTGTACTAATATATAGAATATGTGAAAACAATTATGAGTATATAATTAAAGGAATGGAGATATACTATAAGGAGGAAATTCATTATCACATGTAGTTGTTACATAAAATAACGAGCTGATAAACTACCTCGAACCACTGTTCAATAATTGGAGAAATTAAAGAACATACATGGTTAGTATACTACGGGTATTAGTTCTGTAACACAGTACTGTAATAGTTAGTGCTAGTCGTATTAACGTTAGCCGGTATTTGCATGTACGTATAACAGCGTTACGGGAAGAAGCTACTGAGCGTGTACTGTCACACTAAACAACTTCACGGTGAACGGTATGTTAATTGTGTGGTCTGAATGTCCTAAGGATTTTCCTGAGGTCCAGACGTTGTGTGTTTAATTGTTAAGACTTAAGAGCGATATCTATGATTTATGTATATGATCTTGTAAACTGTATTGCTCGACACCATTGTGTTTTATTTTACGCGAACGTCTTATGACTGGAAGTTTATACATCTAAACTCGAACAAGACTAGACGACCTTTAGGTATTATAAGAACCTAACTGACGGTCAACTGTCATAGTCTTAAACTCGAGGATTGGATCTTGTGTCACTGATTAAAGGATTAACTTACAAAGAGAGGAATCCAGTTAGTTTCGACTATCTGGTTGCGCAGCGTGATCACTACGAGGGACTACTATCAAGAGTCATTCAAGGGAATCCATACATCCACATTCGATGATGGTAGAGGGCACTACTATTGGTGCAGGCTTCGGCCAAATTGGACGCCTTCAAGGAAAATATGGAATCCAGGGCCAAAGGGTCAGCTGGCAACTGTTCCATTCATTTGGGACCCAGGGGACTACTGTCCATTAACAAGTTATTAAGGGTTGTCCTAACATGACGCCCGAGGTGGAAATTAATTGGAAGGTTTAAGTGATTGGTTAAAAGGATAAGGGCCATGAGGCCAACTAACAAGTACAGTTAATTAATACGTGTATCTTGTTTGGTTACTGGTTATTGGTTATTGATTATTGGTTTTGGTTATTGATTGTGTGATGATATTGTTGGGTGAACTATTGTGTGTTTATTTAAACATTTACAGTTGTTATTATTATTGTAAACCGTACAACATGTAATGAGTCTAATATCTAGATGGCTAACGACTTAAGGGATCCGAATGATTTAAGACTACATTTAGCATACCAGCATATAGTTTGCTGAGCCCTTCAGTGGGCCAAACATTTCAGGTTACTGAGCAGAGCCACGAAGCCGGAGAGCGGGGCGCAGGGTAGCTGATATATTTTCAATAAGACACCTTTTGGTTTTATTATGTAATGTATTATGGAGTTCTGTTGTATTGGGTTAGTTGCTCACTTATGTGGTTTTGGATTTGGATTGTAACTTTAAGATTGCTCAGTATCTGGTCATCACTGTGGTTGGGAGTTGAAGTTGATTGTTGGAGTAAGGCTGCCTTGTTACTCACATAGGTGAGTGACGGCGTGTAACACCAGACGATAGTTAGTTTTATTTTCCGCTGTGAATTACGTTTTTATTTATGCTACGACTTGCGATTATAGGAGATTAGGATTAGGGGCGTTACAACGACTTCCAAGAAACTCAAACATTGATTGATCAAGTTTGCGAAACCTACTGCAAGCTCCGTCCAGAAAATAGTGACATTCCAAAAAAACTTCTACGAAGCAAAGAAAATCATACGTGGCCTTGAGTTACCTTATGAAGAAATTGATTGTTGTTCAAAACTATGTATCATTTTCCGGGGAGAAGGTAAAAATCTTGATGTATGTAAGTTTTGCACTCACCCCAGATACAAGCCAGTCAAAGAGGGAACAAAAATGAGAAAAGTAAGGTACCTTACAGGAAGATGCAGTATTTCTTCCTCATTCCAAGGTTGAAGAGGCTTTACGCTTCTCCTGCAACGGCGCCGATATAAGATGGCACGCCGAACACAAAATGGAAGATAACAACATGTGTCACCCCTCCGACTCAAATGCGTGGAAACACTTTGACCAGGTTCATACTACTTTTGCTTTGAAGTCTAGGACTGTCAGACTTGGTCTGATGGTTTCCAACCATTTACGGCTTCTAGAAGACAATACTCTTGCTGGCCAGTTGTAATTACACACATATAACTTACTGTCTGGGATGTGTATGAAAGATGAGTTCTTTTTTCTTACAGTACTGGTTCTGGCCCTAAAAATCCTAAAGGAAAGACTTATGTGTTTTTACAACCTGTCATAGCTGAGTTACAAAAGTTGTGGGCTGAAGTCACAATATATGATGTGTCTAGAAAGAAAAATTTTCAAATGCGAGTTGTGTTGATGTGGACCATAAACGACTTTCCTGCGTACGCAATGCTATCAGGTTGGAGCATGCTGGTAGACTGGTGTGTCCACATTGCATGGAAGACAGTGATGCATTCACATTGCGTTGTAGCAAGAAGCAGTCGTGGTTTGACCACTCCAGAAAGTCCTCCAGACCACAAGTTTCATACTGATATAAAGTAATTTTGGAAAGGGCATAGAGAGACCAAGGTTGCCCCACATTTTAACTGGTGATGAAATACTGGTACAGTTGAATCGGATGGGTTTAATGAAAGACACTGAGATTGGTTCAGCTGAAGTAAATGTTCAAATTGCTAAAACATGTGGATGGAGAAAAAGAAGTATATTTTGGGATCTACCTTATTGGAAAGATTTGTTTATCAGACATATTCTAGATGTGATGCACAATGAGAAAAATGTGTTTGACAACATATTCAACACAGTCGTTAATGTGAAGGACAAGACGAAGGACACACTTAATCCGAGGTAAAAGTTGAATGATTATTGCAACCGTCTTGAGTTGGCACCAGATTTGACTTCAAACACATTTCCTAAGGTAAAATATGTCATGGACAGAGAAAGTATTCATATTTTGTGTGAATGGGTGAAAAATTTAAAGTTCCCAGATGGTTTTTCTTCCAACACTTGGAGGTATGCTGACATGGCTAACAGAAAAATGTTTGGGATGAAAAGTCATGACTGCCATGTTTTCTTGATCAAAAGAAGTGGGAGCCAATTATAACTGTGCCTATTTTTCAAGGAGTTGACATGCACGTCGCTTTTAGAGTCTACTATGCAAAGATTGAACTGTCATATTCCGAAAATAATGTGCAAGTTGGAAAACAATTCCCACCAAGATTATTTGACTCAATGGAACATCTCCCTCTTTATCTTTCCTTTGAAGCAAGTTTATGTGGTCCTGTGCAGTATAGGTGGATGTATTCATTTGAGAGGTACATTCTACACGAGTTTGAGTATAGGTACTACATATTGTACTACTACTGTGATATGTTATTCATTGACGTAATTGGCCTGTACGGATATTATAGGTGCTTGGGGAAACTGAAAAGATTCATCAGGAACAACAACAACAAGGTTGAGGGATCCATTCGTAATGTATACCTTTTAAAAGAGATCACCAAATTCACAAAGTTTTACTTCGTTGATGACGGACCAGTGTACCCATACAAGCGTGGTAGAAATGAGGCAATTGTAGAGGATGTTGATGACAACCCACAAAGATTGATTGTTTTTAAAAAAATGGGCAAACCAATTGGCAAAGGAACAAGAAGATTGTTGATAGCTCGTGAGTTAGATGCTACTCAATCATACATTCTTCGGAATTGTGCAGAAATGGAGCCTTATTTTGAGTAAGATACCAATCTTAGTTATATTCATCGTTTATGCGTAAAATTCATTATTGTGTTCACACTTCAGTTTAAATCTTATGTTGTAGAATGTACGAGCAATAGCTACATCAAACAGAACCAACATTAACGGATGAGACTATAAACCTTAAGATGGAAAGAGATTTTCCCTTTTGGTTCCGCTCATATGTGAGTGACTGCATACACTATTAACTATATAAAGGTCAATACACAATTTGGTACTATGATATTATTTTTTATACTATAGTCAAACGATGTTTCCACACCAAACGAATTCATTCGTAGCTTGGCACAAGGGCCATTGAACGTGGCAATCTCATGCTTAGGATTCTATGTGAATGGGTACAAATTCCACACATAATCTTACTCAGAAGACCTTAAAACATACAACTATGGTTTTTGCAGTTCCTTGAAAAACTATGGTGACTCAAAGTATGACTATTATGGGGTGACGAAAGAGATCATTGAATTAGAGTATCTCGCACTGCCCGTGAAGAAGATCATAATGTTTAATTTTAATTGGTTTGACCCGGAAAAGAGAGGAGTACCAGTATATCCTCAATAAAAGCTAGTTGACATTAATCATACAAGAAAATTTGGCAAGTACGAGCCGTTTGTGCTAGTTGATCAAGTTGTTCAAGTGTATTATTGCTCATACCCGTCAAAGAAGAAGGATAGGAAAGATTGGTGGGCTGTCTCTAAAGTGAAAGTGAGAAGTACTTTGAACATGCCTGACTCATCAACAGTTGATGAAGAGGTTCAGCTACTGCAAGATGAAACCGTAGATCATGCGGTTTTATCACCTTTAGTCGATGATGAAGAAACATTTGTTTTAGTGGACATAACAAATACAAAAATTCAATAAGTAAACTTACGTAGAACTACTGCAATGTCAATATTATTGTTTTTGTTTGTTTATTAATTAGTATATAAAAATATTTATTTTGTTAAGTGTTTAATGTGATGTTTGTCATGGGTTTTCATAGTGATGGCAGGTAATAGGGGTTATTTTAAATCAGGGTGGTCGTTTGGTCGAAGCAGAAGTAAGGGCAGCACTTCTACTCCCCCTGGCGATTCTCAGCAGGCTGCTGATCATCTGGATGGATCCAGCCAGGGATCCCCGCAGGGTTCTGCACATCCGCCCCCTTCGCACTCCCCGTCAGGATGAGCACCAATGGGGACCCCCTACTTCGACACTCATCCACACACGTCTACTGTAGTCCCGGATTCACAGCCAGTTATTGAGAGACTTCGATCTACACCTCCACCTTCACGGCAGCCTACTCCTCCACTCCCCGATGATCCATTATCTGACAACACACCGCGTAGCTCAGAGGCTTCACACGGTAGCGGTGTTGATCCTTGTGTGGTCATCACTGTTTTTGAAAGGTAAGTACTACTGTGTAATTACAAAATAATTCACAATAAGGTTTGTTTATTATACATATGCTAATTGTAAATTTGTGACACACCAAATAATTATAGGGAGTTACTACCTACAAACAAGGTTGCTCGTGTTATACTTCCTTGCTTTGAGATGAGATGGTTTCCAGAGGGTTATACTTGTGATGGTTTGGATCAGAACAACCATAGATTTTACTTCAATGAGTTCAAGGTACTAAACCATACTTGGCCTTTCAACATTTTTTTTGTTTTTTTTTTTTTAAGTTATGCTTACACTACTTTACTAATTTATGCACAAGTTCTTCCGTTGGGATCTTGACCTTGAGAGTGTGGTCTATGAGATATTCTGTGAGAAGAGTAGAAGACGATATTCAGACACACTCTACAAGATGAAGTCTGTGAAAATGAAGAGAAAAGTCAGAGATGACGTCTGGCAAGCTTGGGAACAACAGTGGGAGAGTGAGAAGTATAAGAACATCAGTGAGACTAACTCTCGCAACCGCGGGACTGAGCACACACCTGGTGATGGTATGTCTACACATGTGTCTGGTTCTCGCACGATGAAGGAGCATAAGAGGGTTCTGGTGAGTCTTTTTGATTTGGTAGTGTTAGACATTTAGTTTAATGTTATTAACTCTTTAATAGATTGAAAATATGATATGTTTATATGTAGTGGGATTGTGAAGTTTCTTTGTGGATATGAGTGAATATGAATGTGAATGCAAGTATATATGAATCTGAATGCAAGTACGTGTGAATGTGAATATGAATGCAACTATGAATGCATGTTGTGAGTTATGATTGTTATCAGGTTCTGATATGTGTAATCTTGTATTGTATATGTGTAGGGAAATGCAAAAGAACAGGGGAGGTTATATCAATTTTTTAAGCCTTGCTTAATTATATCTAATTTAATCAAGTGTTTTTTTGGTAGACTAAAAGATACGGTACGGAGCCAGATGCTTACACATTGTTCATACACACTCATTCGAGCAAGGATGAACATGGAAACAGTGTGCCAATATGCACCAAGGTTGAGGACACTACTGTAAGTGTTTTAATGTAACTTATTTAAGCAATTGTGTTACATTCAAATTTAGTCATTAGCGATGAGTAATTATATCATTGTGTTATGATTATGAAGCATAAATATGAAGAGTTGTTAGATGCCACCACTCAGGAGTCAGCCACTCCAGATGATCCATCTACTCAGGCCACACCTGTAGACCCTAATGAATTTTTTACAAGGCTTTTGAAGGGAAATCGAGAAAGCACGGTGTGGGCGAGGTAGCACCAGAGCAATCCTAGACTCATTTCATAGCACCGGCACTAGCTCAAGTGCTAGCTACCAGCTACGATCAGAGCACATACAAGTCCATGAAGTCAGACATTGAGCAGGATCTGCTTCAGAAGCTAGGTGACAATTTCAGGGAGAATATTCGTGCTGAGGAGCGGGAAACGATTTGTCAGGAGTTCCGCAATGAGGAGATGCAGGCAATGATATGAGCGCAAATCTCCTAGATGTTTCCCTCTCAGTAGGGTCAGTAGGGTCCGTACGGTGCTCCTGACGCTAGCTCGGGTATGAAGGGTGGATGGGGTCAGTGGGGAGGTCCACGTGGTGGCTCAGGTGATCCAGGTGATCACACGGGGTATCGTCCAGGGGATGGGCATGGTTGGGGCCACGGATATTAGATAGATGACATATGAGTCTGTTAGACTTTGTTTGCGTTAGACTTTGTTCGTATCAAACTTGGATTGTACTACTTTGCATCTATTGTTGATTGAACTATAATATTAAGTTTGCTTGTATTATACTCTCCTTAGTAAAAATAGTATTTTGTGTTTAATTATAACGAGAAACTCTTTATGGGATTGCATATTATAGGTGGATTTGAATAAAATGTATTACAGGTCAAAATTTACAAGTGAAAATATATTAGAAATCAAAATAAAAAATACTTTTTTAAAATATTAAAACTAGTTAGCGACAAAAAATTTCGTCGCTAAACATTATTCATAAATTGTCGTTTCCATTGCCAATTTAGCGACGGCTATATTCCGTCTCCAATCCATCACTACCTAAAATATTAGTGACAGACGGATCCATCGCTAATCCGTTGCTAATTGGCAATGGACGACGTCGTCCGACACGACTTTGGATTAGCAACGCCGTGTTTAGAGACGGACATATCCGTCTCTAATCCTTCGCTTAAATAAGTTTAGCAACGGATTAGAGACGGATTTGTCCATCTCTAAACCGCTATTTTCTAGTTTCATTATGTCTTTCTTTTTTATGGACAATATTTTGAGAATTCATAATGTATATTTTTAAATAATATTATCTCACTTTTTGTAGGATCGAACGATCCTACAATACAAATCCCATGATCCGATCCTGGGGTTCACTTTCAATTTTTACGCTAGGATCGTGATCCTCAGAACAATGCTCAGTAAAAAATATCAAAAGAGGGCCTTCTCATGGGGTTCAAGTTATTCATTGACCTATCCGTGAGAGGAAAGATGGCTAAAGTGGAAATTTGTCTTAAGTTTCATCCCGGTATGAGAATCATGATCTCTTAATGATTAATGATGCTAAGATTAGACCACAAGTTACTAATTTTGATCCTAATGGTGGTTGTCGTGATCTGATCATGTATCCAAAAAATGTAACGTAGAAGAATCGTTGGTGAATAGGTGGATTGGAGAGTGCATTAGATACACATAATAGTTGGTCAAAAGTTAAAGTGGACTTTTCTATGGAGGCTGGTCTCCTGACTTGTTACTTCTTATAGGTTGTATCCCTTAACCTTTATGGTCGACGAAGATAGTAAGCACGTGGTGCTTATCCAGAAACAAAACCGTTGAAGAATGATAAGATATATCCGACAGTGAAACTATAAAAGAAAGAAATATGGTTGTCATTCACCAAAATAATCTCGTCCAATTTAGAGTACATTCTTGTTTATAGATTTTGATGGCTACACCCGATATAGATGCTCCCAATAAAATCTAGATCATGCACTCCAATTGCGTTCATACAATCCTTGGACTCTGCACAATATCAAACTCATACTCTTCATGTTGTGTACGTTCTTTTATGCTCCTTTTCAATTTTGGTATCTAAACTTTTGGCAGGAAAGGCGCTACGCCTCAGTACTGCCTAGTAAGCTGGACCCCAAGGGAGATATAAAATAAAAAAAATCAAACTACTGCCTAGTAAGCTGGACCCCCAGCCATATATAAAAATAAAATAAAAATCAAACTCATACTCATACTCTTCATTCACCATATTTTCTTTACCATGCACATGCAATTAACATCTAATAATACCCAGGGAGTTCGGTTGTAACTTCTTCAGATCCTACATAGTTGTCTTCTATCATCCCCCTTCATTATGCATAAATTAAGGTAGCCTAAAATTCAAACCCGTATATTCTTGATTGAATCTTGCAGTATTTGAGTTAACTAGTGCAATATAGACAAATCAACTTAACATTTTCCTCCCATATAGCACTAAAAAGTCTATAGCTCTTGTCTATTTTATTGTCGATATGGTATACCAATTGTCTAAGCAACCCAAGATCTATGACATATTCCTTCTGCTCCAAGGTTCAAATTAGAATATAAACATGTCCTCACCATTTTGAAACACGCTTGGAATATCAATTTTCCCATTACTCCTGCACCAATTTCACCATAACAAATAAAGGTATTTCAACTGCAATTTAAACACTACATTATAGGTCATAACAGTTGTTCTTTTGAAGATATACACTAGTGGAAAAATGTTTTAACCACGTTATTTTGCCTATATACCACGGTTAGGAACCGTGGTTTATGCTCGCGTCGTATATTCACAAATTGAGATAAACGACGGTTCATAACCGTGGTTTAAAGTAAGCGAAAAAACCACGGTTTTGTCGAAACCGTCGTTTAAGACCCTTCTCCCGAGCATTCACTGACTTTATACCACGGTTGGGAGTCTGAACCGTGGTATATAGTGCATTATAAATGACGGTTTTACTCAAACCGTGGTATAAAGTCTATAATAATCAACAATAAACCATGGTTATATGTAAAACCGTGGTTTATAGTCTGTGTTTTTTTCCAGTTCGCCGGCGATTAACGCCGCCGCCTTCAATGTATTTCTCCGCAAACAAAGAGAATGAACAGGCCAGAACTTGTATGTTACTTGTTTGTGTATTAGGGTTGCTAAAAAATGAGTGAAGTTACTTATGTTCCTTGTTCGTCGATAGGTTGCAAAATTACCGTGAAAGAGAATGAGAGAGGGCGAGCGCCGTTAGGGTTGCACAAAATTACAGAGGCGCAGCATGTCCTTGTTCGCCGGTTAGGTTTGCAAAAATTATAGAGGCGCAGCATGTGTTCCTTGTTTTCCAGTATGGCGAAGAGCATGCATGTTCGCCGGTGGGTTGAAAAAATTACAGAGGCGCAGAAGAAGAAGAAGAAGGAGAAGAGTTGTAGAGCATCCTTGTTCGACAGTGTAGGTTGTAAAAGAGTGAGGAGAAATATATATAATAAGAGAAAGAGAAAGAGCCGCGTTAATTTTCGGCGAAAATTTGAATTCCCGCGGAGACTATATACCACGGTTCTCAAGGAACCGTCATTTAAGTTTTGTGACCACGACTAAAAACGACGGTTTTAACAAAACCGTGGTATATAGAAACCCTATATTGACGGTTCTCCAAGAACCGTGGTATATCTACTCTGGCGTTTACTATATACCACGGTTGGCCTGAAAACCGTGGTATATAAGTAACCTATATACGACGGTTCTCCGAAAACCTGGTATATGCACTCTGTTGTGTATTTTAAATGACGGTTGCTATCATAACCGTGGTTTATAAACTTTAAACCACGGTTTCCATTTAACCGTGGTTTAAACACCGTCATTAAAAATCTTTTTTCTACTAGTGATATAAGATACAATTTAGGATTGTCATTACACCTTATAATAGTTCGTGTGGGTTCGCACTATCTATTTTGTATCTTTCCTGACTAGAAGTTGACGCCGAACTGTACCTAATCGCCACTCTTACTATGAGGGGTCATGTATTCCTTAACGATGACAATCAACAAGAGCCAGTCGGCCTTGAGAGTGTAACTATATATTACATCTCTCTCAACAACAGGTTATACCCATTAGTCATAGAAAGACTAGAACCCATAATCTTAGTATGGAACGAACCCTTATTTACCCTAAAGGTCTGTAATATTATGAATGACTTTTTTTAACCTAACTTATCTACATCGTTGGATAATATGAGTATGATAGCAAATTGAAATAAGGCATCTTATACTCTTTTCATCAGTTAATAGCATGATGTTAGGATAGCAACCCTTCACCCTATCTTAGTGTTCAGCCTTACGATGTTAGTGCCTCTACGGCTTCTCTGGTTTCGGTCCTCGATATTCGTCCACCGTCTGTTTTCTCTCTTATGTTTCTTGCATCGGGGATGACCATTTTCATCATTATAGCTTGCTTAGGTGAGTAGGGTTAGCTACCCTTCTCTTCCAACGCCTGATCTCCTAAGGCAACTACTCACTCACCATTATCCTTCTCCTCTGCCTCTCCCTCTCCCTGTTCCTTACATGTGATTAAGTCTATTTGATCTCCCTTTATCTTTCGCTTTGCATGTATTTTCTTCAATAGTGCTTCTTCTCTTTGATACACCTTTCGTGCTTGTCGCCTTACTTCAATGACCTCCATGACGATTAATGGTTCAATGGTTTCATGCAATGGGTGTATTATGGCATGAGTCTTTCCGGTGTAGACCATCTGCATTGCCACCTAGCTACTTCCCTTAGTGAGTTGTGGAGTGAGTTTGGAGGCCTTCACCTCTCAAGATTCAGTTTGTCCCCTTTTGTGGTTGAATTCCAAGAGTTGGATACCATGAAGACTATTATAGGGCGTGGGCCCTGGGTGGTGAACGGGTCCTTGTTGGCAATGCAACGCCTTGAGCGAGTTTGGAGGCCTTCACCTATGAAGATTCAGTTTGTCCCCTTTTGTGGTTGAATTCCAAGAGTTGGATACCATGCACACTATTTTAGGGTGTGGTCCTGGGTGGTGAACGGGTCCTTGTTGGCAATGCAACGCCTTGAGCACAACAAAGATTTTGAAACCTATGAGTTCAAGTGGATGCCTTTCTAGATTAGGGTTTATGACCTTCCTTCGGCCTCCTTCAATCTCGCTTTGGTGAAGGATGCGGCTTATAAGGTGGGGTGCTTCACGGCATTGTCGAAGATCCTGCAATTTTGAGTACCAATACTTGCGCCTTAAGGTTCTCCATGATCTTTACCACCCGGTTATGCATTCTCTTCCGCTCGACCTGAAGGTTGCTATTTTTTCTTTTGGATTACATATGACAACATACCCCCCCCCCTTGTGCTACATGCGGGCTTTTCCTACATGCATCCGTTGCTTTCCCAATCATGCATGATGAAGATGAGGATGATGCCCCTTATATGGTCCATGACTTCGCACTGTTTCCTTCCCTGTTCGCTCCCTGGTGAGGGAGGAGGCCTCTTCGGTCAAAGAATCTATGGTGGAGCTGGAAAATCTTTGTCTGGACCAACTGGAAACATCACTCAACGCAAATAAGTGCACACAAGCCCGGTTATTGAAGCATGCTTCAAGGGAGGAGGTGTGGGATCTTTGACTGCCGAGGTTGAATGTAGAGGGAAGCGCATAATGACTGTGGCAAAGAAAATTTAGTGGTGGGTGAAACTATAATACCCCTAAATTTAAGTTCTAATAATGATAGTAGAAAAACCTATTATCCCGGGGTGTTTCCGCCACGCTCAGAAGAGCACTAAGCAAGGCGCTAAAGTATGTCAAC
>CM041778.1:181129959-181295665 GCA_023374045.1 Limonium bicolor | reverse complement strand
TTATAAACAATATCAAGGGATACATACTACCTAAGAGGAATTATATATGGTTATCCTAAGAATTATCTCAAACTTGTTCCCAACTTTAAAACCAAGACAACCAAGACGAAACATAAGTTAACAAGTGGTGTTTCCAAATTTCGGTTTCAACCGTCCATGTATTCTTAATTAGTTAGGACTTGATCTCTATTTATTCTAACATTAGAATTGTAGGTGACCACTCCCCCAAGTCCCCGCTCTTACTCTTAATCTTCTCTTGTTCAACAACATATTAAGTAAAAACACAAAAAGGCAACCATCAGCACAAATGAGTAACACTAATATTAGGAGATAGCATATACGAACTGTCAATATAAAGATATGACTTACAGCTGCTAACACTTGTCCACACTCCACAACCCGATACGATATCAAAGTCCACACCATAAATCCATTCCAAAACAATTCATGAATTAACTCTCATTACCAAGACAACCACATACAATAAAAGTTCAACCAATGGGAGCTTGCCCGGATCCCAAGCCTCACTCTCTCCACTAGAGTGCTATCCTACTCTAGCCCTTTAGTGTGCACTCCTCCCAAAAGTTCGTCAACTACAAGAGGCTGAAAAATAGAGTAAAATAATCTATTTAGTCAACAAATATCCATAAATACCCGCGGACAAACCGGTCATATGACAAAGGACTTCGAGGTCCACGGCCCCTTGGGTAACCATTCCATCACATATATCCACAAACACCCTCGGGCACACCGGTCGTATGACAAAGGACTACGAGGTCCAGGACCTCTTGGGTATCAATTCCATCATAAAGAACCAAAGTCCAAGCCAATTAAACCAATCCATCACACAAAACTGAAGTCCAAACCAATTAAGCCAATCCAACACATAGAACCGACGTCCAAACCAAATCAACCATTCCATAATCATCACAACACATTACCAATATAAATCATATACCACAAGTTTCACACCACACCATATAATCATATTCCAAGACCAATTCAGTACATCACAATTGAAATACTTCACAATTTCCATAACCACATCGAATTAAATACTTTACCTTATCACATCCATTACCTTAGCTCCATACCGTTCCAATCCGTCTCTTACCATGTATCTCATCACTTAAGCAATAATGTCCAACTCAACCAAATATATGTCAAGGTATTACAACAGCAAGTACATAATCCATTACATTGCAGCAAGCACATTTATCCCCTTAAACCAACTAAATAACCAGGTTACCTTTCTTGAAGTCAAGAGTTTCCCTCAATCTTCCAAATCACCAAGTCACCCTTCCGTACACTATATACAAGGTTAACAAGGAAAAATAGCATAAGAAATTAAGGAATCTGATGGAATCAGCCAACACAGCCCAAACCCTTATACAATTCGAATTGCCCACAATTCCTCCCCAAACAAGTCCTAAAATCACCTTAATCTCTCTAGAATACTATTTGAAGGGATTAATGACTTAGATTGGAAAAGAAAAGATAAAATCTTACCACCCATCAATGGAAGATGCCAAGAGGGTTATGGACAAATAAAATCTAGAAGAGGGAAGCACACAAAGACGTACATCACACTAGAAGCACAAGACTAGATTAGAGCACGGTTTAAGTAAGAATCAAGATAGGAATAAGGTTAAACCATAACCCCTTTCAAAGCAGTGGCTACAGCGCAATTCAGAGAAGGAGGAAAGAATTATCCAGTTTCAGCTTTTTCTAGTTCGTTATAAGTAAGGAGAAAGAAAGAAAGTAAAGTAGTAAGTAATTTTTGAGAGTTTTAAGTGACTTAAGGAAATTGGAAGGTCTAACTTAATAAAAGGTGTGGGTATCTTTTAATTTTGGATTTCATGACTTATTAAAGGATAAAACTCATGCTGGAATCAGTAATAGGCAGACTAAGTGTTAAAACACAACTTAAAGGTCATTAATGACAATTTTGTGCATTAAGGAGTTAATGTGGGTTTAATTAGTATAATTAATGACAAGTAAAAGGAGTAAGTAACTTTGAATACTAAATATCCAGACTTATTAAAGAGGAACGAGTTGTGCATTATCATAAAATTGAAGGCCAAATGTAACACCCCTAATTCTAAACCTGTAATAATAGCGCAAGTCGTAGCATAATAAATAACGTTCGCAGCGGAAAAAAAACTATATATCTTTGGTGTTACACGCCGTTACTCACCCTTGTGAGTAACAAGGCATCCTTACTTCCTTCCAACAACTTCGACTCCTCACGCTGTGAAGAACAGATACTGAGCACTCTTAATATTACAAACCAAATCCAAACTAAATGAGCAACTAACCGAATACAACAAACTCCTTAATACAATATAATACTAAAACTTAAAAGTGTTTCTTGAGAACACATCAGCTACCCTGTAACCCGCACTCCGGCTTGTGTCTTCCTCAGTAACCTGAAATGGTTTGCCCATTGAAGGGCTCAGCAATCGAAATGCTGGTATGCTAAATGTAGTCCTAGGTCATCTAGATTCCTTAAGTCGTTTTAGCCATCTTTATATTAGATTCTTTACATGATATACCGATTTACAATAATAATAGTAATAACTGTAATGCTAAACAAACACATAACAGTTCACCTGCAAATCTCATCATACAACAGTAAACAACAACCAATATACAAACACTGATAATCCATAACAGTGATCAACAAGATACGCGTATTAATTAACTGTACTTGTTAGTTGGCCACCTGGCCCTTATCCTTTAAACCAATCACTTAACCTTTTCCAATTAAATTCCACCTCAGGCGTCATGTTAAGACAACCCTTAATAACTTAATAATGGACAGTAGTCCCTGGGTTCCATAGCAACCGTTACCAGCTGACCTTATGGCCCTGGATAATTATATGACCGATCCGGTCGAACGTGTGCACCACGGTAGTGCCCTCCGCCATCGTCGAATGTGGACAATGGATTCCCTTGAGTGACTCCCCATAGAAGTCCCTCGTAGTGATCACGATGCGCAACCAGAAAGTCGAAACAGTCTGGATTCCTCTCTTTATAAGTTGGCCCTTTAGTTAGTGATACAATAACCAATCCTTGAGTTAAGACTATAACAGTTGACCATCAGTTAGGTTCAACAATACCTAAATGTCAGTTAGTCTTGTTCCAGTTTAGATGTATAAACTTCCAGTCATAAGACGTTCATGTAAAAATAGAACGCAACAGTGTTGAGCAATACAGTACACAATATCAGATACATAAATCACAGATATCGCCCTTAACAATTAAACACACAACGTCTAGACCTCGGGAAAATCCTTAGGACATTCAGACCACACAATTAACATACCGTTCACCGTGTAACTTGCTAGCTTGACAAATTCACGTTCAGTAATTCCTTCCCGTACGCTGTTATATATACATGCAATACCGGTAACATTAATACAACTATTCACTAAGTATTACAGTATTGTCACTACAGAGCTAACACTCGTAGTATACTAATTCCGTATGTTCTTTATCTTCCCCTGCAATTTTACAGTGGTTCGAGGTAGTTTTACAGGTCATTATTTTATGTAACAACACATGTGATAATGAATTTCTACCTTGTAGTTATTTCTATCTCATTAATCAAATACCCATAATTATTTCCACTTATTCCATATATCAATATGATTTGGTTATTTTTATTATAACCATAATTATTTAATAAACCTCATATTATACTCCATAATATACCATAATACATTATATTACTTAGTTTCAATTCCTTTCTTTATTATACTAAAACCAACCATATATTTTCGGTAATTACTTAATGAACACATAACTTTTATAAATTGCTAATTAACCACTAAACTTTCGGTATTTACAAATATATATGCTAACTTTTATGAATTACAATTAAACTTTCGGTTTCCACTTATTTTTCCTATATTTACAATTTAACCCCAAAACTTTATATAAGTTACATATTAACTTATAAACCATAGTTTTAATATTTAATTTCTTTAAATACCGAGACAACCCATATCTTTCTTCAATTTATATATCCGCCCCATATCAAATTCTGTTTTCATATATACTTTCATAAATTACATATTCACCCCATAACTTTTATAAACTTAATATTTTATGTCATAAATCATTTTAACCCAAAGTTTTTGGTCAACACTTTGACCAAGACTTAATTTCATAATTAATACTTTAATATACACAGAAAATCAATTGTAATTCGGTTATAACTCTAAACTTTCCAATAATTACAAAATAGCCCCATAACTTTATAAAATGTCATTTTAACACTTAAACACTTATTTAAATTCACCAAAATTCATAATATTAATTCATACCTTATATTATATCATAAATATACCAAATCACCCCTTTAACTCTCGGCAAATATTATTAGTACTCTATACTTTTCAAAATTTACATTTTAGCCACATAACTTTATATACTAGCCATTTATATACTTGTACCTATTTTTAATATTCCCAAAATTTATAATATAAGCTAATACACTTATATACTTCAAAAATCACCAAATAAAACATTTCATTCTTGGCTTTAATATATTTTACCATATAGTTTTAAAACTTGATTTAAACTTTATAATATGTACATATAAATGTATATAAGCCATATAACACTTCTAAAAATTATGTTAATGACTTAGAATGATTATAAACTCAAAATAGAACATTTTGTCCCTAGAAAATTCGGTTTAAACATATATGTATCCTAATTAATTTTTTTGTGACACAAATTTATACCTTAAGGTAATAATCTTACCTTATATGTTATAAATTATTTTCTTGACATTATAACCCAATATTTTCGGCCTAAATATTACTAAGGCTTATACATAATTTTGATGAAGAACTTTCGGCCTCCTTGTATATATTTAGGAGATCCATTTGTTATACTTCTAACAAGGATTTATAAATAAGATTTGGAGTAGTTTTACAAGAGTTTACCTTAATTATTTTTCAAGGAATTTTTGGTACACCTTGGGATGAATGTAGATCTAAATTTCCTTCATGAAATGATGAAGAGAATATAGGTTTAGAAGCTTGTAATTTTCGGTAATGGCTTAAGGAACTTACTTAGGATTTTCAACATGAAAATATACCTTAACTTGATCTTGTTGTTCCTTGTGTTGTTGTTGAATCAAGGTGACTCCTTGGAACCCTTAAGCTTGGCGAAAATAGCAAGGGTTGCTAGGATGATTTCTTGCTTCAAGACTTAGTAGATTTAACTAGGAAAATTACATAGAAATGGTGTTAGAACTTAGAACACCATTAATGGAGCTTTGAAGCTCTAAGGAATAAACTAGAAAATGAAGAAGAAAAGAGAGAGTTGAAGGACTTACACAATCGGCTGAATGGGGCAAATGAGCATAGACACTGACGTAGGAAAATAAGGCAGGCAAAGGGTGAATTTTCTTTTGACAAAAATAATGTCAAAATTGTCTAACTTTACCTTAGTTTATTGTTTGTTGTTTGGCTCCATAATATGTCCATATTATTGCTTGCTTTTGGCCACATGACAAGGAAGAAAAGAATGGCTTGTTTGATAATTGAAACAAGAAGACAAAGGCAAGGTAGGTAGGTGTTTTCTTTTGAATTTTCTAAGTAGAATACCATGTCAATTGTTGTCTTCTTTCCTTGTCATTTACAGTAATATGTGTAAGTAGGCAATTGATTTCTTTGTCTTTTGAAACATGAGAACATGCTAGGTTGGTAGATGTCTTATTTGATTAATTATAGAGCAATCAAACTTACTTTTTCCCTTCTTGAAATCGGACACTATAGGCTAGACAAGGCCATTTGATTTTTGTTTATATTGAACATAGGCATGTGCATTGTTAGGTGGCTGATTTATTTGACTAAGTAGACAACAATCAATCCCCCTTCCTCCTGTATGAAATCGGCAGCCTTAAGCTAGGGAATGGGCTGTTCAATTATCATGAATTAAACTAGTACAACATGTGGTAAAGTAGATCTAGTTTTGTTCTTTTGTGTATTTAATTTCCATGACTTTTTCCCTAACTTATTCCTTGTTGTTTTCTTGCAGGAAATCGGTGATGGAGTGCCTCATTTGGTTGAGATTATTTGACATTATAACATATGGCACATGGGAGATGAGTCACCATTCCATAAGTCAATTACAATTAAAACTAGTCAAAAATCACCTAAAATGGCGCCTAACATAATGACCACATGGGACTGATTTTTAATTTGATTCCTGTCACACTATATTGTATTAAAACCATATTATAACATGTTATAAGTCACAATATTTAATTGGAACATTTATACTAAGGTAAAAGATGAAAGTTCTAAGGTAAAAATGCTGATTTATGGTACCTTTTTTATCATACAATCGGCCCTGTTTGTGATATGAGTTTAGCACTGGCTTAAATTTATTTAGATGGTCAATTTATCCCCTTTTAATATTATCAACTCGTGGATCCTCAAAAACGTCAAGGCAATTGCGTAGAACGCGTTTTTGTGACACCCGAAGGTGTGTTTTTGTGCTCTAAGGATTTTCTGGAAAATAAGTAGTTTCTATGAGTTCCAAGTGTTTATAAACATTTTTTATTGTCAATAATGATATATTAAGGTGTTACATTGAGTTATATGGGGTTATATCAACTCAAGACACAATTTCCGGGTTACCGGGACACTCCCGGGGCAAAATAGGAGCGTTAAGAAATTCCCCGAGGATCCTGTTGAATTTTGGAAAAGTAGCTCGAGGGCTCTCTTTCGAATGTTGAATAGTTATGTTAGGAACTCTAATAATGAATTATATAGGAGTTTGTGCCACCTCGGCACTTCTCCAGGGCATTCTCGGGGGTTTATGGGGCCCCCATCGGGAATCTCCGAGTGCTTTGCGTTTAATTGAAATTCTACCGTGAGGACTTCATCTTAAATGTTTAGTAAAGTGTTAGGGTGCATTTGGAATGAAGTTTAATGCTTTACTTCATCCTATATAGTATTTCCGGGACTTTCAGGCCCTTAAGGTTACTCCCGAGCATTTTGTATTCTTACTAAATTTTAGATGAGGTCCTGTATTCTAAAGGTCATATAATGATCCTTGATTATCTTCATATGAGGTTTATAGCTTATAACTTGGATAGCTTAAGGTCGGGCTTTAATGCTCGTTTTTGACCTTAAGGAGTTTAGGTGTGTTTTAACGCCTAAGTGTTTATATACTTTCTTAGGGTTTAATAATCCCCTAAATAATACTTATTTACCATTATTTAATTATTTAAATGCTAGGGGTATTTCACCAAAGGTTCAAACATGATCTTAAGGTCAAAAATGACATTTTCATGCACTAAGGGTAAATTTGTGATTTTGACTGGAGTTAAACTTGGATTTACCCAGAATTTTACGAAGTTACTGCCATGACCCTTAACAATGTTTATAAGTCAACCCTGAGTCAAAATTACCAACATACCCTTGTGGCTCAATTTAAGGAAAAGGACACTATGGGACACACCCCAGCCCTTAAAACCACTTACTTATTGGTCTACTCCCATTTTTACCTCAGAAATGACCAAAATTGTGATTTACGGTCTTAAAGCGCAGAAATATAATTTTGGGGTATTTCAGAAGCAAGAGGCTCTGATGCTGGGTTGGAGCCACTAGGAAAAATGATCGGTTTTTCCCTAATTGCTTGAGGATGGGCGGCTCTCATGCAGTTAGGTGTTTTTGGAAGCAAAAGCGTCAAGTTGTGCCCCTTTTGATTACTATCTTCAGATTGTGTTGTTACGTTAATATGATGTTTAAAATATTTTATTTTGATGTATCTTTTTATGGTTACAGTGTTTACTTGTTCCATTGGTTTGCTCTAAATGCAGGTTTATTTACCTTCTTTGATAAAGGTTCCACTATGTTGTGCAAAATAGTAATGAAATTATCTTGCTAACTAATGGACAGTTAACTCAGTCGAAGCAGTACAACAAGTTGTGTCCACAGAGAATTTGCAACTATCTAGCCAATCATCAATTTAGCAAATGTGCATAAATATATACAAAATTGCATAATTGTAAATTATTTTAGGGGTTTTGTTGTTTGGGTTGATAAAAAGAGAAATAAAGGAAATCAATAAAACTAAACTAACTAAACTATGATAGATGTAGCTTGAGATGGATCTTTGCACCCATCACCCCGTTACAACCAATTGTCAACTCTTGAACTTATAGCTAAACAACGGGAACACTTAATTAATAGCAACCTAACCTAGGCCTACTAATCCTAACCTACTTAACCGAGATTTCTCAATCATCTAAGCCCCGGGTCAATCAATAGCACTACACTCAAGTTCCCCTAAGTTGCAATGTAGTCTAATCTCAAAATCATCAAAATTTGAGTACATTGTTTAGTTCCCAATTGTGTAGGTTTCTATCTTAGAGTCATATGTTGATAGAATCCCACATAAGTGCTAGACTAATCGACAACCTAGAATCCATCTCAAGGCCTAATATCGACAGATTCAGAGCAACCCAACCATATCCAACGCATAGATACCAAATTAGGTAAAACCTTGAACAAATCTCTAAATCATGATAAACAAGTTTAAGAGTCATAAATATCCAATGATCATCTTCATTAAGCACAAGGACTAAAATAAAGCATAAAACAAGTTCAAGATACAACAATGAAGATTTTAAGGGATTTGGAGAGAAATCCTCACCCCAAGCTACAAGAGAGTCTACTCAACCATTAGAGAGGAAAGGTAGGAGAAAGAGTAAGAGATAACCATTAAGAGCTTGGGGGCTTCAGTGGAGGGTGGAGTCTTTCTCCTCTTCTTTATCGTCTTCTTCTCTTCTATTTTTTCTCTTCTTGGCGTCGCCACTCGTTTTGGTTCCAGCCCTCTCTCTCCCCTCTCTTCTTTAGCTTTTTAAAATGGGAATTTGGGCAAATTTTTGGTCCGACCGACCCACTAAGGTGGTCGGAACCTGAGAGCAAAATTCATCCCGACCGACCCACTAGGAGCACCCAACCGACCCACTAGGGCGGTCGAAACCCGATAGTGAATTTTGGCCAGAATTTAAGCCTGACCAACTGATGGGATCGGGGTGCTGACCGAGTAGGTCTGAGGTGTTAGTCTCACACCAACTCTGCTCGAAGAATAAATGTATGCATAAAATAATAACGTGAAAGCTTTTGTTTTAAACTTAACAAGATAGGATTCTGCTTGTATTGAAATTCAATGTGAATTACAACCTAGTTTCCTATCTTGGGATTCGACAGAAGTATTATTCTCATCCAACACTCGCTCTACTCTCTGCTTTGATCAATGCGTAACAAGGAGTAAAGGGGAGTGTTCTATGTGTGCTCTTTATGTAATAAATGCCTAAGCTAATTGACAATATCTCACTAAGATCTCTCAAAATACTTTCTCTCTCAAAGCGGTGTTTCTCTCTCAGAATGATCTAGAATGCACACCGAAACTAATTACAATCCTTTGTTTATATACTTGCTAAACGGTTTCCTAAATCTTCGGTATTGTCTTCACGTAGCGGCTGCTTGACTTGGATGCGCAAGTATCGGAGTTATTTGTTGCTCCACGTTCTCACGTTGTGCACGCTTCCACGCATCTGAGATTTCTCGCACTCGGCAGTGTCGCGCCCTGGTTGATCAGAGACAAGTGAACAGGTCCTGCTGAAGAGGTACTTGAGCTGGTGAGTTACGACACCAAGTCTTTCTGCAGAGCTACTTTGACTGAGGAGGCAATCATCTGCAAAACTAAGTCTCCAACAAAATTCCCCCTTTTTGCTGATGATGGCAAACTCAGTGTATCCGGCGTAGACTTTGTAGTTTTTAATGAATATACCTGCAAAAAGAACAGACAGCAAGGCAGAGCAACTATCTCGGGAGAACAACTCACTGTTTGTTCCCCCTTAAACAAATATTCCCCCTTAAGCTAATGCAGTTGATAAGAGCAGATAAAAACTATAGTACGAAACTACTTCAAATACTACTTAACAGAAATAGACCCAATCTGAAACAAGATGAGGCCTTCAGAGGCACTCAGCGTCCACACATAGTTACCCGCATAAACCAGCCGCGGGATACACCGCTTCCCCCGTTTGCCAACATCAGGGGAAACGCATTAATAGTACCCAAAAACACATAATCCAAAAAGTCATTAAAACAATCCACCAGCGCAATTCAAGAGTATTCAAAAAATTGTCAACCTAGGAGTTAGAGGGGTGGGGTAAAGGGTTAGTCATCTCCTCGATCCATTCCAGTGTCCGCATCCCGTGCTCCATCTTCCCCCAAATCCTCAGCATCTTCCATCACTTTCGCCGCTGTCAGGGTTTCAGCAAAAGTCTCCCTGAACTCCTCCTCCAGCTTCTGGACTCCTCCTGCAAAGATATTCATCGTCTGCTTGTGGTTGTTGTTGAGGACGTCGATGAGCATATCTATCTTTTGTTGATAGAGTGGCGAGGTTGTTCTCAATCGCAGTGACGCGTTCAGAGAGAGATGCTGTCAGGAGGGGATGTTGTTTTTGGAGGGGCTTGCTTTTTGGATGGAGGATTTGGCTTAGAGACAGACTTGTTCTGGAAGGATGGTGTTTTTTGTACAGTATCTGACCAAGAATGTCGGTTTCTGTGATACGACTGGCTTTGGAGGGATCGAGGTTGATTTCATAGTGGGTGAGGATTTTGGGAGCCAAAAGACATACCCTAGAGAGTGTGGGGGTGAGGAGATGGTTGAGGCTATGTGATTGAGGATGAGCTTTGGGAGGTTTATTTTTTGGTGATGAATGAGGCAGTACATAATCGCACGATCAAGTGGGCGGACAAACTGATTTCCTTCATTTCTAGGTACCAAGTTTTTGATCACCAAGGTATGAAGCATTTGGTGTGTATTTGACAGAGCGGGTTGGTCTAAAGAGTGACCAACTCTGCTATTGGGTAAAAAGAAATCATAACTTCTTTAGCAGTTATGAACCCTAGATCAGGAAATCCAGCCCTATCATAGAACTTTAGTCCACTAGTTGGAATTGCTAGATGAGTTGCAATGGAGTTGGAATCAAGGATGATAGCTTTTTCATGTACCTCAGTCATTATTTTGCCTTTGCGAATGACGTAATTTTGGTAGAACTGGTAGGCCTCATTTTCATGGTAGGTCTGAATGTCGTGGAACAAGTGTATCTAGTTTTGAAAGCGGAGCATCTCCTCGAGCATGTCGAACTCCATTGAGTGGAGCCACACCAGGTCGAGTAGCTTTCCTTTCACCAAGTTGCGGGACTCGGCTGAATCATCGGGTGGTAGGGAGTAAACTGCAGAATGAGTATCGATCAGGCCTAGCCTGGGAGCAGGTGTTGGTGGGATAGACTCAGAGCGAGGACGGAGTCGCTTTCTAGTAGAAGTTATTGCTGTGTCTGAGTCCGCTTGAGCTGATGAGTTGGTGGTGTTGCGCGGCTTTTCATCAGGCTGAGATGTCGTGACGACTGGGGATGGTGCAGAGACAGGAACTTCAGGAGTGGGTTTCGAAGATGACGGTGGGCACTTAGCCCTTGATCTTAGGGTTCGAGTAGCTGGAGGTCAGGGAATATTGGATTTGGAACGACAGGTTTTCTTTGGGGGAGGTGAGTTTTCAGGAGCAGTAGGTTGGATTTCGAGGTCGTGTACCTCTGTAGGTTCTTTGGCAGGGGAGGTAGTTTCGGGTTTGGATTCTCTTGATCAGAGGGTGGAATGGAGCCGAACTGGAGTGTGACGGAGATTTGGTTATTGTGTCTGGGGTGGGGATGATTGGGGTGGTAGGTGGTGACGTTTCTTTGGTGGGAGAAGGTGTGTTTTCCGATGGTTGGGACTCCGTGGTGTTGACGATGAGGGTGTGGTCAGTTGAGACGTTGCGTAAGGGGGTGGTAATTGGGTGGGTGTCGATTGACATGGCGGGGGCGACGGCGGTGGAGTCGGAGGTGGAGGTGGGTGTTTGTTTGGCTTGGAGAATGGTGAGTTTGTTGATCAGGGCTTGGAGAAGCTGTGGATCATTGGGTAATTCGGCGTCGGAAAACATAGAGGTTTGCTTAGGGTTAGGGTTTGAAGCCATGGCAATGTTTGGTTGAGAGTAGTAAACAGGGATTGTAGAAGGCGAAGAGAGATAGAGAAGCTGGGACAGGGAAGAGAGAAAAGAAAAACTGACGTCGGGGATATAGGCGGACGTAGTGTGTCAGGGTAGGTGTGGGCTGATTGGGTGAGAGAGGGTGTTGCAGATTATAGCGAAGATTTCGCAGGTTGTTTTTCATAAGGGAAAAACTCTTGTTTTTGTTGCGCCGGTGTTTTGTTTATAAGACAGACGGACTATGTCTTCAGACGTATTTATGCATTTCACCCAAACATTGAAAAAACGGGAGAAAGAGATACAACCTTAGCTAAGTCATACGGGTCATACCTAGTTGTGAGCGCAGAGCTTCAAAAGGACCTCGTTGCAACGGTTTAGTGAATATGTCTGCAAGTTGATCTGAAGTAGGAACGTATTCTAGTTGTATCAGCCCTTTTTCAATGCAATCTCTTAAGAAGTGGTGACGAATCTCAATGTGCTTTGTCCTGGAATGATGAACAGGATTTTTAGATAAATCAATAGCACTATTGTTGTCACAGAAAATTGTAGTACAAGTAGGAGGAATGAGATAATCCTGTAGTTGTTGTTGTATCCAGAGTATTTGTGCACAACAAGCACGGAGACATATTCGGCCTCAGCAGATGACAAGGCTACCGTGTTTTGCTTCTTTGAACTCCAGGCGACAAGACAAAGTCCCAAAAATATGCGGTGCCAGACGTGCTTTTCCTGTCTAATAAGGAGCTTGCAAAATCAGAATCGCTGTAACCCATTAAAGTAAAATCAGGAGTACTTGGGTACCAGAGGTACATGTCCTGGGTGTTTTTCAAATAGCGAAAGATTCGCTTTACGCTTTGTAGGTTTGATTCTTTTGGGTTTGCCTGAAATCTTGCACAGAGACATACAACATAGAGAATGTCAGGCCTACTTGCTGTGAAATAAAGGAGAGAACCTATCATACCTCTATATAGTGTAGCATCAACGGCAATTCCTTTTTCATCTAGATGTAGTTTCTCTGTTGCCTACATTGGAGTAGGTGTGGCTTTCGAATCCTGCATCTTGTATTTGAGTAGAAGCTCGTGAATGTATTTTTGTTGATAAATTTGAGTCCCGTTCTCTTGCTGAATGATTTGAAGACCTAAAAAGAATTTTAATTCTCCAAGAGCACTCATTTCAAACTCTTTACTCATTAGATCAGAAAAGAATGAGCATAATTCAGGAATAGTGGATCCATAAATTATATCATCCACGTAGATCTGGACAATGAGTATGTCTTCACCTTTGGTGAGAGTAAAAGAGTTTTGTCCGCCTTACCTCGAATGAATCCATGAGACAATAAGTAAGATGAGAGAAGCTCATACCATGCCCGAGGTGCCTGCTTCAGGCCATATAATGCTTTGTCTAACTTGTAGACATACTCCGGGTGGTGTGGGTCTTCGAACCCCGGTGGTTGAGCAACATAAACATCTCTGTCGATGTATCCATGTAAAAATGCAGTTTTTACATCCATTTGGTAGAGCTTCATACCTCGATGAGCCGCGTAGGCCACGAGTATACGAATTGCCTCAATTCGAGCTACTGGAGCATAAGTCTCATCGTAATCAATTCCTTCAGCTTGGACGTATCCTTGAACTACGAGTCTAGCTTTGTTGCGAGAGATATTTCCTTGATCATCTAACTTGTTGCGAAACACCCACTTGGTACCAATTGGTTTATGGTTGGTTGGACAGGGAACAACTCGCCAGACGGAATGTCGATGCAGAGAATGTAGTTCTTCTTGCATGGCGAGTATCCAGTCATGGTCTTGTAGAGCTTGTTGGACATTCTTAGGTTCGATTGTGGATAGGAAGGCATTAAAGCACAGAGATTTTGATGAGTCTCACTGCGTGTTGAACACCTTTAGAGGGATCACTTAGGATTTGAGTGATTGGATGAGCAGAGGCTTGTTGGAATTTTCTTGCGGAGGTTGATGGAAGACTAGTGGGGGGATCTGGTGTTTGGTGATTGTGAGGTATGGTTGTAGTTGTGGGTTGTGGAGGAGGTTGTAGGTCATTTGTGGGGGTAGGTGAGGCATCTTTGAATGAGTCATCAGGGTCATTGTCGTTGTCGGAGGATGAGTCTGTCGGAAGAGGTGTTTGTGATGGAGGGATGGTAGCTACTGGAATTTCAATGAAGGTAGTATCTGAGGCATCTTCATGAGGTTCATGTGGATTGTGCTCGTAGTCACTGGAGTTAGAAAGTTCTTCAAAACGACGTGAGGACTTTCTTTAGGACACGATGTTCGTTTGTTGAGTATTCTATAGGCTCGACTATGGGATGAGTATCCAAGGAAGATTCCTTCATCACTTTTAGATGCAAACTTGAGTAGATTGTCTTTTCCATTATTGTGTATGAAACACTTGCATCCAAAGTGCCGTAGATGAGTTACTGAATGAGGACGACCTTTGATAATTTCATATGGGGTTTTGCCGATGAAGGGATGAATTGACGCTTGATTCAAAATGTATGCTGCAGTGTTGATAGCTTCTGGCCAGTATGAAGCTGGGAGGTTACTGTCAATGAGCATTGTTCTTGCCATTTCTACCAAGGTGCGATTTTTTCGTTCTACTACTCCGTTTTGTTGTGGAGTACGAGCAGCTGATGTTTGATGCATGATTCCCTTTGTCCTGCAAAATTCTGAAAACTGGATATTGCAAAAATTCTGTACCGTTGTCAGAACGAATTGTCTTGACAGTAGTGGACAGTTTGTTAGTAATCATTTTGAACAGGGTTTCGAATTCAGAAAATGTCTCCGATTTGTTCTTAAGAAAGAGTACCCATGTCAAGCGCGAGTAGTCATCGACGATGACTAGAGCGTACTTCTTACCACTCTTGCTTTGAACACGCATTGGTCCACATAGATCCATGTGCAGCATGTCCAGCGGAGATGTTGTAGACAACTCTGTTTTTCCTGGAAAGCTTGCTCTCGAATGTTTCCCTTGTACGCACGCAGACAGAGGGTGTCGGTCTGGAAGAAGTTTGTCTGAGGAAGTCTACTACAAGATTTCTGTTTTTGATTTTGTTGAGGAGTTTGCCGTGTGCATGACCAAACAAAGTGCCATAAGGAGATATTTTTGTCCGTACACTGAGACAGAGAGTGCCATCTAGGTTAGGGTTTTCAAGAGATAACTTGTAAAGATTGTTCACCCTTACACCAGTGGCTTTTAGAAGACCTGTTTGCTCATCAAAGATTTTACAGTCAAAGGCCGAAAAGAGAGCAACATTAGAGATATCACATATTTGAGAGATACTTAGAAGGCTGTGTCCAAGACCATCTACTAAATTAACATTTTCTATCTTAAAAGCGGAGAGATTACCAACGGTTCCAATACCAATGATTTCACCATGAGCGTTGTCGCCAAAGTTACCTTTCCCCCTTGGTGTTGAGAGAGAGTCGTGAACTTGTCTGGGTCTCCTGTCATATGTCGTGAGCATCCACTATCTAGAAACCAAGAGTCATTGTCCACGGTCTCTCCCTACAAAACAATAAGAAGTTAGACTTGGGAACCCAGGTGAACTTGGGTTCCCTCTTTGAAGCAAAAGAGCTGTGAAGATGTCGTGCTTTAGACAGAGTATGTAAACGTTGCATATTGAAGGATAAATCTCTGCCAAGCTTATGACACGATGAGTGAATGTGCCCGTCGTAGCCACAGTAACCACAAATTAATAGAGAGGGTAGGTGAACGTACTTCTTTTGCCAACGAAATTTGTTTCAAAATTTTTCTTTTTGGAATTTTCTTCGTTGAAGATCGTTTGGTTTTGAAGCCATTTTGGGCAGATTGATTTTCCTTTGTTTTTCAGCCAGTGAGGAGGATTCGATGATGAGACCGATTCCATCTGTGCCTTTTTAAGAGCGATTTTCAGGGAATCGACCTCCTTCTCGAGTTGAACCTGCCTTTCATTTGATTCTCGGAGTTTGTTTTCAAAGAATTTTGGTCTTTGCATGGCAGCAACCTCACGAACAAAGGTAATTGGTTTAAAGAATTTTTGAGGAATTTTGGAACGATTTTTCTAGGGGCGTAACTTGGGTTCTTAAAGAATCTATGAGACTGTGAGCATCTCTTAACTCACTTTCAAGTTTTTCGGCCTTTTCTTCAGATTTTTGCAATTTGAGCCGGTCGTTATTGACATGACCCTTTAACACATGAATTTCTTCGTAAAGGGAGGCTATCCTTTCTTGTTCTTCAGTTAATTCGAATTCAGGATGATTAGGGTCTATGTAGTAAGTGGACAAATCTAAAGAAGGAATAGCACATGAGTCAGAGAAATATTCAGTTACCTCTGAAGAAGGACTCTTGCACGCCTGACTTTTGTAGGCCATGAGGCAGATTAAGCTTGATGTTCCAATCTCAGGTTCTTCCGAGTCAGAGTCTCCCCATGCTGAATTTGCCATCAGTGATGATTGCTCACGATCATCTTTTTTCTTGAGTGGACAGTTGTTGGCGTAGTGCCCCGGTTTCAGGCATTTGAAGCATACTCGGTCTCCAGTTCCAGTATTCCCTTGCTGATTACGGTTGTATGATTGATATGGTCGATTTTGGTTTTGGCTAAACCTGTTTGGACTGTTTCTTTCTGATCGATCTCGCATGAATTTCTTAAAGTTCTTGACCAGCATGGCCATATCTTCGAAGGTATTTGCTGATCCTTCCTCTATTATACCATCAATCAGAGTGTCTCGTAGCTGTTGGATTAAGTCTTGACTTGGAGAGGTAGTCTCATAATGGAACGACTCATTCTGGTGGGCTGGTATCTGACTGGACGTGGTCTTCACCTGCAAAGCTTGATTCATATTAGAATAGGAGACAGTGTGGTTTGAGTGAGAAGCATTACCTCTGTTTTTTATATTCATTTTGTATTTGTTGATGGACTGAAGATAGGACCCTAGGTCAGTCAAGGTCCATTTTTCTAGGCTTTTGGAAGCCTTCGTGGAGATAACACTCTCTGCCCATTCTTCACCCAGACTATCCAAAAATTTGTTGTTGATATTTTCGTTTGACTCTCCAATCTGCAGCTCTTCCATGGTAGCAGTGAGTTCAGTGAATCGTGCAAGCATGTCGCTGAGGGATTCTCCAGGCTTTCCCACGATGTTTTCGTAGTCCATCTTCAGTTCTTGTATCTTTGATTTTCGAAGCTCAGTATTTCCTTCGGGAAAGCGAAGGTGATCCCAGATGTCTTTTGCTATCTTGATGTGATACACTCTTCTTCTTTCAGGTGGAGAGAGACTGTGTAGATGACTCTTACGGCTTGGGCATTTAGCTCAACACATCTGCACTCCTCATCCATATAGGAGCTTGGATCTTTCCCTTCAGGTACTGGGAAGTTTCCTTTTGTCACTACCGTCCAGAGTTGTTGATTGAGTGACTGGAGGTGTGACTCCATCTCGTTTTTCCACATATTGTAGTTTGTGGAGGTTAGCTTTGGGTTCTCCACCTGCATTCTGTTGTTGTTGTTGGAATTTGAGATTTCCGCCATTTTGAGAGATTTGTCAGCCAACGCAGGCTCTGATACCACTTGATGGGATCGGGTGCTGACCGAGTAGGTCTGAGGTGTTAGTCTCAGACCAACTCTGCTTGAAGAATAAATGTATGCAGAAAATAATAACGCGAAAGCTTTTGTTTTAAACTTAACAAGATAGGATTCTGCTTGTATTGAAATTCAATGTGAATTACAACCTAGCTTCCTATCTTGGGATTCGACAGAAGTGTTTTGTCTCATCCAACACTCGCTCTACTCTCGGCTTTGATCAATGCGTAACAAGGAGTAAAGAGGAGTGTTCTATGTGTGCTCTCTAGGTAATAAATACCTAAGCTAATTGACAATCTCACTAAGATCTCTCAAAATACTTTCTCTCTCAAAGCGGTGTTTCTCTCTTTCAGACTGATCTAGAATGCACAACGAAACTAATTACAATCCTTTGTTTATATACTTGCTAAACGGTTTCCTAAATCTTCGGTATTGTCTTCACATAGTGGCTGCTTGACTTGGATGCGCAAGTATCGGAGTTATTTGTTGCTCCACGTTCTCAAGTTGTGTACGCTTCCACGCATCCGAGATTTCTGCAGCCACTCAGTAGTGTCGCGCCCTGGTTGATCAGAGACAAGTGAACAGGTCTTGCTGTAGAGGTACTCGAGCTGGTGAGTTACGACGCAAGTCTTTCTGCAGAGCTACTTTGACTGAGGACGCAATCATCTGCAAAACTAAGTCTCCAACACCAACCCACTGGGTCGGTCTTGTGGGGAGGTCGGTTTTCAAAACGCTCTATCTTCTCCATTTTAGCTTTGATTTCAGATCTGTTGTGCCCATGTGTTTCTCTCTTCTTCTACTTTGCTTCTAGCTATATTTCTCATGTTTAAGCAATGAATTTGTGAAAACCCCAATAAAACATAAAACTAGAGGAAAACTAGCTAAAGTGGAGATATGAGCATGAAAATATGCTCATTTGTACACTCATCACACCCCCACACTTACCTTTTTGCTTGTCATCAAGCAAAATCAAGCACCCAAGCAAATAGGGAATGCTCAAAACTAATAAATACTATCATGAAATGTAGGATAAGAGAAGAATAAAAAAAATCAAGGAGTGTGAGCCATCTCTTATTGGTGGCATGGGAGTGCTTAGGGGAAAACAAAATATAAAGTTTCGGGGTATGATCAAGAGTGCTTTAAATCTTATGAAATTAGGTAACTTGGAAAACTTTTACCATGACCAACTTCTCTTGAGAATGGGCATTGAGAAAAAACAAAAGGGATAATACATTTATGCATTTGTTGCACTTTTGCATAAGAGATGAGAGACATTATTGGGCATCAAACCTTTGCATTTAAGTACTAAACTCTCATCGTTGGTTACCAATGGCGTCTCACAAGTTTCTTAGATATTTTTACAAAGAAAAACTCCTTAACATTCCCTAAGAGAGAAGACAGACATAACCCCCTAAGTAATATAAATCCAACCATTCAAGATCACTTGGTCACACCGCATGAAAATTCTCCTTAAAATCAATCAAAAAGAAAAAAATTGAGCATTTATCCCACATTTCATAATAGTACTTGTTCTAAATGAGAAAAATCCAAATCACAAGGGTCCAGGTTTTTTATTTTAGAAAAATGCAAGATAAGCATGAAGGATTAAACATTTAAGCACACAATTCACTGAAAAGGCCACTCCCCTAAACTTAATTTGAACAGTGTCCTCATTGTTCACCAGACAAACCGGGGAAGGTTTTAGAAGACCTTTTCAGGAAGAAGACATGAGAGAAAACATAAGGGACACACACAAGCATAGATGTTTGGTTTTATAAACCATATAAATAAATACTTTACAGACAAAACAATAATGTTTCAAACATAAAATGTCTAAAACATATGAAGCATAATAAGTCTAAAACCCACACCCACCCCCAACATCCCCACTAGGCCTATGACACTGACCCTCCCCTCTAGGCCTAAGTTCGCTCATGCGCCGGCCTGCATAATACCACACCATGCCTGTCCGAGCTTGGTTCCGGTTTGAAGGTCGACCAGGTGTGGTTGGGGTGCTACTGACATGAAGTCTAGCGAAGTCAAAGTAATCCTCATTCACGCTAATGACCCGGGGGGGACACCCTCAGACCAACTCTAGTTGTTCTTTGGCGCCAAACTCATTAGCCTCGGAGCAACCTCATCCCAATACTACAATATTGACAATTGTAAGTTAGTATCAAATTTAGTAAAAGATAAATGACAATTATAAGTCAATTTAATGAAAAAAAATACATGTAGCCGATCCTCCTGCCACGCACAAGCCCACCACTGGGACCTACGGGCCGCACCTGAGGGTGGGTACAATCAAGGAACCATCTGATGTAGTCCGACGCCACCTCCCAAGGCATGTGTGCCCGCACTTCCGGAAACCGTCACCTGGTGGGCCTAGTCGTGTTGTTCTAGACAAAGGTCTCGTAATCATACCTAGTAGTGTGATCCCGGCCATGTCAGTGGCGGTAGCAGTTGATGGGTCTAATCGGCTCTGGAGGGATGAACTGCAAGAGTTTGAACTGTCTAAGACAACGATCTGGAATGTAGGGCTCGACGACATCCAAGGATTGAATCATTGTGATCGCCCCTCAGTAGTACTGTTGACGGCCAACGACACCCAATCAACTCGTGTTATTCCAAAAGTTAAACAAAACAAACAATTTAAAAATATGTTTCACAAAATGACACAACATAACTTTATCGGACTCCACCGATTGATTAACGTAGTGCAACCTCGCCATCCATCACATTCTTGGCAGACGCGGCCACTTCGCCGCTCGGGGCTGGTGTCATCTCAATCCTCGAGCTGCGCTGGTCTGAACATGGGGAAGTACTCGTATATCCAGCATTGTAGTAATCATATATAACCATTAAGTCTCACCCCTAAAAAAATTCATTCAAAGTAGTTCCACAATAGTTTTAAAGTTCTGACCTGTAACAATGTCAGACATCCAGCAAGCTAATGTGTCCCCGCCCGAGAAGCGATCCCAAGCTGACGGTAGAGGTAAGCTGGTGTCACCGCTCTCCATGCATATGAATAGACACGGGCAAAGTCACGGAGGGGTCAACAGGAGTAGGGCATAACACGATTGTTACCCTTGTCGATCAAGATTGTGTTCCTCACTAGGTACCAAAGGTACGCCTTTGTCTCCTACTCAGCATCACAGTATTCACCCCCACAAGTATCACAGAGCGCTCCATATGGTACCTGGTTCTAAGAACCTACACTCTAGTAAGTCCTTCTCGCACGTCACCCCGAACAATTGCATGATGTGTAGGATAATATCCACCAGTGGTGGGGGCAAACTCAGTGGGTTGGACACCGATTGCCTCCGGCTAGTACGCAACCGCTAGGCCGGTGATGGGAATGTCCTTGATGTGATAAACATCATGGAGAGTAATAGTCATCTCTCCAAATGGCATGTGGAAGGAGTTCGTGTCCGGCTATCATCTCTTCACGAACGCAGAAATGAGTGCTAGGTCAATGCCGCGTCGTGACTCCTGGTGCCTCAACGTGGATGGAGTCCATAAATCTAGCATCTTCGCCTTAGACTTGAAGCTAATGTATCCCTTCTCCTGCTCAATATTTTCACAAATGTCACAACTATATGACATTTCCTAATCACACTTAAGTTATAAAAAAATTACAAAAAATAACATACCACTCCCTGCCACACGTCAAGCGCGACATGACCACCGAAGCTAGGGATCAGACTCATAAGTATCCACCCCCGATAAGATGGACCAGCCATCCTGCTCGGTTCAAGTGGCCATGAAGGCCTCCCACTATCAGTCCTGACCACAGCCGTTCCAGCTCCAACCACTGAGTCAACTACATGACTGTGAGAGTTCAACTGTGATGTCATCATCGTCTGCTGCTGCTGCTGGTTCGCCTCCAATCTCATATGCCTCTACTCGTCCAGCTCCCGCAGGCGATCCTCAGCTAAACGCCTCCTAGTTGAGGTGTGGCGTGTTGTGCACGCCTCTTCTCTCCAGTTGCTGGTCCCACAAGGGGCGTAGGGGCCTGGATGATGCCTCACCTCACTCAGATGAGCTACCGCCCCTACCCCTACCTTCAAACATACCGAAAAATCCCTTACCGTGTTTGAAGCTAGTCAAGACCGGTTGAGGTTTGTCAATATTGGTCAAATGAATATAAATGTTGTTCGATTGCACTCACATACAAAAAATTACAAAAAAGATTTGAACTAATTAAAACAGGTTAGAACAGGTCAATAGACCTCTAAAACGTCTAAAACAGGTAAAAACATTAAAAAAACAGTAAAAACTTCCCGCTCAGGATAGCCAGGTGTCAGCGCCTGGTACAATCACCACCATCAGCGCCCGCTACAATACACTACCATCGTTGTCAGGTGCAAACCGCCACCGTCGACGCCTACTACATGATGTGGCTGTCACCCCCCGTTGTGAATGGCCAGCGTTGACACCTGTTAGTAGTCACCCGCGTCCGCGCCTGGAAGGATGGGTGGGCGTCGGCGCCCAGTCTTCTTGGTTGGCGTCGGCACCGGGTCTCGTTTCCTGATTTTTCTATTTTTTTATTTTGGGAAAATTCACAATATACCCCTTTCTTTCGTAATTCACAATATACCCCTGTTAGTTTTCGTAATTCAACTTTAAGCATGCTTAAATGTTGTCCAAAATTGATGAAACTTTACATGGACGATGCTAATGTTTTCGTAATTTCAGTATTGGTAATCATGTACCCTACTATTGATAATACAAGTGTTTTGACTTTTTTATTACAGATTTTGCAAATTAAAATAATATTAGAATAACTCAAAATAATTTTTAGATGAAGTTTTCAGAAAAACTAGTTTAGAACTATTGCTCTATATTATTGACATTAACTTTTAATTTTGTATACCCATTTTTTAATAAAAAATAAAAAAGGTAAAAACAAACTTCATTAATTTATACATTTCAATTTTAATGTAATTTTTATGTCAAACTATATATCTAATATCAATTTTTAAAAAATTCTCATAATTTTCGGGCTCCACCTGGGAATAAGGTATATATAGTCTGAGCTACACCCGAATGTAGTCATTATAGCTACATACACTGACCTATTAAAAAAAAACAAAAATAAAAATAAAAGAAATAAAAGATCGAGGCCAGGGAGCACAAGACAGATTTCTTTACCTGTTTTCTTTTTTTGTTAGTAAAGAATTTTTTCCCTTTCTTTATTTTTATCATAATAACAATAACTTTAAATTATTATAACTTTTATTCACCTAAATTCAAGCTCTTTAAAACAAGACTAGTCATGGATTTGTTTTGAAAACTTTAAAAAAAATTATTTTTACATGTATACGATGATATTTTAATGTGAGGATGTATGTGTTCAAATTTGAGAATGTACATGTTCTTTAATGAACATCTGTACATGTTTGTATGACCATCTATACAAGTTTTCTCCCTTATATGTACATATATTAATCTAAAGATGTACATATTTAATAATTCGTACAGGTTTATGTGACCATCTGTATGTTTTTAATATGAGGATGTACATGTTTTTACGTGTGGATGTACATGTTTAAATGAATATTTGTACAGGTTTGTATGACCATTTGTACAAGTTTTCTTTTACGTTTTGTACACTACATGTAAAAATAATTTTTTAAAAAAATTGTCAAAATATATACATGACTGGTCTTGTTTTGAAGAGCTTGAATTTAGGTGAACAATGATATAATGTTTTTTTCATTTTGGACTTATATTAAATGTTACAAGAATTTAAAGTTATTATTATTATAATATAGATAAACAAAAAGGAAAAAGATTATTTTTTAAAAAAAAAAGAAAAAAAATACATTCATCCGTTCAGCGCGCTCGCTTCCCATTCCATCTCTTTGTCTATATTATCCTAACTGTAGCCAATCATTTGTAGACAAGAATTTGCGGATAGGATAGGAGTATACTTTTCTTGCATTGTTTATACAACTTTTACGTTAATTCTTTCCTGATATATGAATCTTTTTTCAGTAAATTTTTTCTACATTCTGTGCTTCTCTTTGATATCACGTAAATTAGGATTCGATCTGATATATGCATGGGCTAGTCAATCCTATCGACATGTAAAGAAGTTCCGATGGTGGGACAAAATTCTTTATTATATCAGTACACTTCAAGAAAAGAACCCCGTGGCTTTGGTTAAAAACTTCAAGAAACGAACTGAATAGATTTTTATTATTATTAAACTGATGACTAGGTATAGAATATCTGCTTTTATGACGTTGGGTTGGGATCAGTTATCAGGTAAGGTCATGTATAAATAAATATATGCTCAGCCTAGCCCCTTCTCATGCAGTGAGGATTAACAATAACATATACGTACCTATCTGTGCACGTTTGGAGAGAAATAATAATAAGAAGAAAGGTAAGTAGTAGTTAAGTACATATTATTTTATCAAAGTAATTAGTACATTATTTAAGTACTATACTTTAACATCATGTTATTATTATATATATGATGCTTAATTTCGCTTGTGTCCATTAACATTACACAATTCGTAACAGGAGGTTTTTGTAAAAGGGTCGGCCAGATTCGATCATTCGATCAAATACAGCATAATCAATGGCTGGCGGGGTGGATCCTACAGGAATAGTTCAACAACTCAGTCAATTAATTCTCGGGGACGCTATTACCGCTTCAAAGAATTGGTTAGGTTACATCCAGACCTACAACGAAAACATCCAAAAGATACGAACCCTACACCGAACCCTTGAAAATCACAGGCAAGAGATAGCACATCGAGTGAAGTTAGGTAACATGCAGAACGAAGAGGTAGTGACTGAGGTCAAGGAATGGCTTCAAGATCTTGACGTATTCTTGGGTCCTGATAAGAGCTGGAATAAACTCCTTGTTAATGAGAATGTTAGAAAAGAGGCTGAGAAATGCTGTTTTGGGTACTGCAAGAGCCCAAAGTACCGTCATGATATTAGTAAATTAGCTGAGGTTAAGGGGAAGGAAATTGAGGACCGGATTGAGAAGATGAGAGCTAGAGGGAATGCTCCAGTGACTCTTCCGCAGGTGCAAGCTTCGAAGATAGGAAGCTTTGGGACTTACTATTGTTTAGGTCTTAAGTCTAGAGAAGAGAAGGTGAATCGAATCCTTGAGTTGCTTAAGGATGATAAGGTTAACAGGATTGGAATTCATGGGATGGGAGGTGCAGGTATGTATATATGTTCATTATTATATCTAGTCAACATCGATCTTTACATTTATAATTTCTTATTTAGTTGTTCCCCATTTTGTCCATGGATTAGCTAACTCATAACCTCAATAATTTGTGTCATTCTTTACTGGTCTTTGTATCAATTTTGTTGTTTGTTGCAACATATATTCTCTGGCATAAGATATTGCATAACTGTTTACCGTGATGGACTCTACTGGTGGTGGTCATCATTGTTGGTCTTAGGAAAGTTCACCCATGTTTGACATATTCGTTAATGCGAATTAGATCCTGGCGATTATTTTTGTTTTTTTCAAACTTTAAAATGTTATGATTTATTAGATATAACTCCAAATAATATAAATTTTATATTGTTGTTCGTCATAATTTAAACTTTTTAAAATAAGACACAATATGAATATGTTTTAATAAATTTTATAGTTTTTTGTGTAGATATGTTTTAAGATTCATTGTGAATCTTATGTGAATCAAAGATTGTTAAAAAGTGAATTAGAATTTTTTTAAAAAAAAAAAAGTAAATCAAATATTTAAGAAAAGAAAATTTTCATAAATAGAGAGTGTTAGTGAATCAAAAGGTACTAAAAATTGAACCTAAACCAAGCAATACAAACTCTACAACTTCCTTCAACATTTTTTTTATTTCTTATGGTGGTTTTTAGTTAGGTTGTATAGGGTAATACTTTTTGAAATTATTCTATACTTTATATTGTCGTTACTAACATGACAGTTTTTTAGGGTTTATGATTAAAGGTTTATTGAAAAATGAATATTTCGTAATCGCATGTTTTAGTAAAATGAATCTTTTATTTAAAAGAGGGGATCTGATTTTCTAAAAAAATGAATCTTACCACAAATATTTCAATTAGTCTCTAAATGTTCATTAAACCTACTCTATACTTAATTATTTCTACAAATGTTTCAATAAGTCTCTAACATAAAGCTAAATAAATATAATTAATCATAAACAAATTTATTTGACCACTAACAAAAATCGTAAATTGTTATTAACTATTTATTTTCACAGCTTACAATGACGGACTGTAATCCATCACGATAACCAGATCTGAAATATCGTATAGATTTAGACTAGTTCGTCTCTAGTCTGTCATTCTATAGTCTTCTCTTTACCCATATACTTGTCCTAAACGAATGTTTATAGACAAATAACTCCCCTCCATTCTGTCAACATCTTATGATTTGAATTTTTCTAATAAAGGATAACTAAATTATACTTTTACGCTTCGGTGGACTGTTTTGTAATTGTATTATATATGATAGTATATTATTAGATTAGAAAATAAAACTCATACGAAACCTATATAAAATTTATCTATTTATTTTATAAATATACCACAAATATACTATCAAAGAAAGAACCAACTAAATTCAAGTATCTCTACAACGTCAATACAGCGCTCCTCGACACCTTGTTAGCACCTGGATCCAATGGTGCTTTTGAAACAGCACTTGGGGCCCAACTCGGAGGAGTACACTAGCCACCCTGCAGCATCATCGGGAATTGCTCCAAGGTCATAACTTGTAACTCCTAGTGATAACTCGTGGCGTAACTATTAATGCACCACTTGGCGTACCTCTTGTGCCATCTTCTGTCATAACTCCTAACGTACCTATCGATTAAATAATACATCATACGATAATAATAATAATAATAATACACAATTTATTATATAAGATTTAAAATATATCATATAACAATAATAATATACTACAAAATAATTATATTCTTTATCAGACTGAAATTTATTATATAATTCACCATTTATTAATTAATAATCATAATATCAATTTTAATGAATCATAATATCAAAACTAATGAACCACATTATGATTTTAGTGATTCATCGTATACATGTAAAAATATAAATTTTAAACAATAATACAACACAACACAATATTTGATACGTAAGAAAAATACATGATTTACCATATAAGATTTAAAATACACCATACAACAATAATAATACACTACAAAACAATAATAATTTTTATTAGTTCCGAAGTTTGTTATCTAATTCCCCACTTATTAGTTAATGAATCATATTATCAAATTTAATGAATCATTACATCATTTTAGTGTATCATTGGTAACATATAAAAAAAATATTTTTAAACAATAATACAACACAAAACAATATTTGGTATGTAAGAAAAAATACATGTTTCACCATAGAAGGTTTAAAATACACCATACAACAATAATAATATAGTACAAAACAATAATAACTTTTACCGGTTCTGAAGTTTGTTATCTAACCACATATTATTAGTTAATGAATCATAATATCAATTTTAATGAATTATAATACCAAAACTAATATTATGATTTTGGTTTTTTATCGTATACATGTAAAAATAATTTATTTCAAAGTTGTCAAAATATATCCATGAATGATTTTGTGTTGACGAGCTTGAATATAGGTGAACAATAATGGACTCATATATTAAAATCTAAAACTATTTAAAGTTAATATAATAAAAAGAAAATCCAGTCAACAAAAAATAATCCAATTAGTAGCTGACTCAAACTGTCAAACCAGTGGCATGCACCATAATGGACACCGCCGTGATGCAATTTGGAATTTTTAAACTAATTATTAAGTTTTTACACAGATATGTATATATGACAAGAAAGTTAACTACTCAAAACACTTTGATGAATTACCTTAAATTCCTCAAAAGTAAAACAATGGTGATCTTTAGACAACGCCTTCCAACACCATTATTAAGTGAACTACTTTGTCTCAAAACAAGGTAGAACTTGACCTACATCATGAGAGGAATGGAAAGAGCTTAAGTCCGTGTGGTAATAAGAGCAAAGGAGGGACCATGCCCATGTGTATGTAATTTGGGTATATGCTCAACATATTTTTAGCATTTAGATTAGAATTTAGTTTTTAAAATATTAATACCGTAAATAATTTTACTTATTTAATAATTAGTTTTTAAAAATTGAAAAACAAACAAATAAATATAGAAGGGTATAATAGACAACTTTTTCCACTAATAAATCCCATCTCATTGAATATAACGACAGTATCCATTACTCTTTCCTCTTTCTTTTCTACCAAAAACAACTTTTTCCTCCACTACGGTTTCAGTTAAAATATATTAATGATTTATTTTTTCTCTAGAAACTAGATCATGAGACACGTTTAATATTTCTTCTTTATTTCTAAAATTACAATTGAACTTTGACATCTGTTTAGATTTTTATTAATTCTCCATATTTAAGTGGAAGTGTAGATATTTAAGTAATAATAGTTTTTTCAAAATGTAGGTGTAGATTTATTAAATAAAAGAGTAGAATTTAAATTTAATCCTTATTTAGCTGACAGTGTAGATTTTTGAGGAAATTGATAGGTTTTCCAAATTGTAGGTGTAGATTTGTTTGACAAAAGTGTAGATCATTTTAGGGAAACAATTGATAAAAAATAGTGGATTTTATTTTTTTATGCTCTTATATTTATTTTTAAGGAATCTTCTCAATATAATTTTTAGTTTGTTATTTTAAATATTTTTTTTACTTAAAACTTGGTATTTTTTTATTTATTATTCAATACATTACTTCACTAAAAAGATACTACTAGGGAATATTTATTATAATTGATGGTTTATTTTTTTTCTCTAGCTGGTGTAATATTTTTTCTTTGTTTCTAAAATGTATACATTTGAATCAAAATGTACACATTCATGACGAAAATGTACACACTCATGCTGAAAAAGTGCACATTTGATAATATAGTATACACATTTGAATCAAAATGTACACATTCATGACGAAAATGTACACACTCATGTTGAAAAAGTACACTTGATAATATAGTATATACATTTGAATCAAAATGTACACATTCATGACAAAAATGTACACACTCATGTTGAAAAAGTAAAAGCGTAGATATGTAAGTAAAATGATAGATGTTTCAAAATGTAGTTGTATATTTGTTTATTGATAGTGTAGATTTTAAATTTTGACAATACAATTTATAAAATGATAAAAATGGGTTTATTTTTGTTTGATCTTAATCTTGTGTTAATAATAAATAAATTCAACACTTTTCTTATATTTATTTTTAAGAAGAATTTTTAATTTGTTATGTTTAAATAAACTTTTTACTGAAAACTTGGAACTTTGTTTTTTCAAATCACCAATCCATTTCAATTTTGATAATTTTTTTTACCTCAAATCATGGGAATATTGATTTAAGGGATATTTTCTTTTCTTTATTTATAAAATTACAAAATAAATTTGATATCTATCACCGTCCATTTCATTAAAAAAAAGTTTTACATAGTGGGGTGGGATGTTGGGGAGTGTTATTTTTCTTTATTTATAAAATTACAAATTAGTTATGACTTATTTACCATTATAATAAATATTAGAATTTAGGCTATCTATTTGTTTTTTAAAGATTGAATGGCCATGATTTAGTTGAGCATCATGCTCAAAAATGATTTTGGACACCTTCCCTCGTTGGTAATAAGAGTACTACAAATTTTGGTAATGAAAAAAGTTATCATACAGAACCTTTAGATCCACCCAAGCGTCTGACCAAATAAATTCGCTGTTTCGTCTCACGTTTCACCGCATATATTGATGACGGTAATTTCGATGTCGCGGCCCATCCGCATCTATTGTGGTGCAGTCATGTGATGTGGCAGCTGTTGACTGGACTGTTTTGTTGAATGGACTGTATTTGTATTATATTAGTGTTAAATGATTGTAATTTTTAATATATAAGTCCAAAGTTTTAAAAAGTTATATCATTATTCACCTTAATTCAAGCTCTTCAAAACAAGACCAGTCATTGATATGTTTTGACAACTCTGAAAAAATTATTTTTACATGTTATGATGATCCATCGTGGATGCTATGTCACTCAAAATATTCCGTTTCTAAAACCATTGTTTATATTCTTTTTCAAGTTGATAGGAACCTCACCTAAAACCTATTTAAGTTGGATTTAGGTTGAAGAATTAGGATAGAAGAAGATTCTGGGTCAAGTTTGGAACATGTTATACTCGAGCAAAAACAGAATTTTGATACCCCTAAATTCAAGCTTTATTTACAATCCTTAAAACCTTTCTTTTGTATGATTTCACCCTCTCTGCATTTTGTGTATATGACTGCTCGTAACTTTATGAATGTATAAACGTATAAGTTGACAAGCAAGGAGGATATCACAACTAGCTAGTAAAAACTCATTATACTGAACGAGTGGTCTTAAAGTTTAAAACTCACTTAAAAAATTAGTTTTAATTAACTGAAATTTTAGTCTTATAAAATTAAAACTAATTTTTAAATTTTGTAGATAGCTATATACAGTACATTTAATCATTTAAAATTATATTGATATGTAGTGAATTTTAATATTCCTAAATTTATATTAAATATATATACTAAATTTGTCAAAAACAATTTTTAAATTTCTTAAAATATTAGTCATTTCAAACTAAAACAAATAATCATCTGTATAATTAAAAAAATCCATTCAACCAATCACATAAGTCCAGAAAAACATCTCCATTGTTTACGAGACCATGTCTTAAGCCAAGTATCATTTCCCTAACGCAATACAATCCCACTCTTCATCTTCTTTGAAACATGCTTATCGGAAGTATCGCCCAGTTTGCGTGCACCTGAAGCTAGAATGGGAACCGATAAGCTATGATCCACATCTATACCAAGTCAATTTTGGATGGTCCCACACCTTCCATGTCCTTGTTAATTGTTAGACCATGATTATCAATGGTTTTTAGTGGTTCTTAGGTAAAAAAATAAATAAAAAATATGAGGTGAAGGAGAGAGGGGGAGAACTTTAGTTCCGGGTTGTTCGGGAAGAACTTCTTAAGAACCCATAAAATGGGACCTACAATTTATTTTTCAAATTATAATATATCAAATATAAATAGTTAAACCTTATACATTTTAAAATCTTAATATTTTAAAAACTAATAATGATATAAATAAACTAAATATATCAAAATTCTTAAAATCTCATTCTCTATAAAATGAGATCCATATTGACTATGTTTGCATATTTTAAATACATACATACATATATATATATTCATTACATTAGTAGTTATTATGATATAAAAATGTAATACTAAAATATAGTTGAAATTTATAATATGTACCAATGTATTCACTTCTAAATTCATTATAATATTTTAATACTAAATAAAATAATTAGTTATGATTATGTCTTATATTATTAGTAACAACATATAAATAATAATTAATAAGCAAAAAGTAAAATGACATGGCAATTAGAAAGGGTTATAAACCAAAGTATGAGTTCTCTGATGTTAGTAAAAAATAGATATAGTTCTTAATCTAATGTGGCAGTGAGAGAAATAGGAGAGAGTGTGGTAAGAACCCAAATTTTGGTTCTTTGATAATCATGGTCTTATAGTCTATAGGTTAAGCTCTTCTCGATTTTCAGCAAGATTGTCAACACATTAAGTAATGAATAAGAAAGCACGCTTTATTTTACTTTCTCGTTAGTGATGGTGCATCAGGCCTTACCTTACGCTTTAATATTTAGCTATATGGCATCAATCCTCATTTTATTTCCAAGCTAGCCGACTTAATTAGTTTTTGTGTGATGATTTTCGATATATTGCTCAAGATGGTGACCGTGAATTCAGTACATTTTATCGAGTAAGTGTCGGTAGACGAACTCCCTACATCCCGTGGGAGCTAAAATGTTTTTCTTGCATTTTTGCGTCATTAGGGCATTCTTAGGTGTCATGTCATCTGAAAGTTATATTTTATTACATAAGATACTCTATTCATTACAATAACAAAGTTTTTTACCCTTCTCTCTTTTAATGAACAACCAATAAACTATCACTATTTAGATGTGAGAGAAAATATAAAAGAAAGAGATACACATAGGTGGGTTTATTGTGTCATAAAAAGTGGGGTTCTTAATAAAGAAACTTGGAGAGAGAAAATGGGTGGAATCCACACCATTGTGGAACATCTTTAATTTCTTCACCTATTTAACCGTGTCAAGAACCTCTATTGTGGATGCCCTTGGAGCATCCACAACAAGAATGGAATCCACTCTTGGTGTCAGAAAGATAAGAAAATTGGAACTATAATAGAGTGGATTCACCCATTATTCTCTCTCTTCAGTTCTTAGTTAAGAACTCTACAAACTATGACACAAAAGTAGATATGTGAGAGAGCTAATTTCTTTTCCTTTTTTCACCAAAATAGTAAAATATGATTGGTAGTTGGGTAGGAGAGAGAAAATTAAGACATTCCATTGTTGTAGTGAAAAGTAAATATGTAGTTTCCTTATTGATTAAATATTATTATTTTAGTGATGTGGACATTGGGATGTGTTGAAGACAAAAAATTCTGACTTGTTGTTGGGATGCTTAGTGAACTTTATGTGTGATCTTCTTCTATATTTCTTCCTGTTATGATTGCTCAAGTGCAACAATTGGATAAAAGTCACCGGCACCAATTACTCTGCTCTTTCACTACCTTTCCTCTTCTTACCTTCAATCAAACACATACCTAAACCTACTCATTGTATTTTCACGTGTGATTAGGGAAGACAACCCTTGTGTTGGAACTTGCTAAGCGTGCTGAGAAGGACAATATGTTCAATGCGATTGTGATGGCAGAAGTCTCCCAATTTCCAGATATCAGACGATTCAAGATCAATTGCTGACATATTCACCTCTCACTAGACCGATATCATAGTATTGAAGAAAGAGCAATTAATTGGGTAAACTCGGGCAAAATTAACTTTTGGGAAATAAGTTGCAATACCATCCATCTCCTGAACGGAACCAAGGGGGAGAAAAGGGTCAAAACCCTCGAGTACAGGTTGAAGACGTTGAGAAAAAAGGTAGAACGGAAAAGAAGGTAGTTGACAATGCTCAAAATGAGGGATTTTCCAAAGAAGAGAGGATGGGTGCATATGATGACAAGGAGGTTCCTGTGACGGTAAAAAAATCAAATGATGACCAGATACAAAGTGATGTAGAGAAAGGCGGTAAGCTTCTTGTGATTCTAGACAACATGTGGAGAAAACTTGACTTGCATCTTCTGGGAATTCCTTATGAGCTTGAGAAAGATTTAGGATGCAAAATCATTGTAACAAGCAGAAGTGAAGATGTCTGTAGAGTAATGGATGTAGCATCTTCAAATCTTTTTAAAGTGGGTGATCTAAGTAAAGATGAAGCTGAACATTTGTTTCGAGAAAGAGTAGGAGTGATCGCTGACAGTGAGGATTACCAGCCCATTCTAAATAAGCTGCTAAAAAAATGTTCCCGGTTGCCACTTTCAATCAATATCCTTGCAGATACGCTGAAAAACCAAACCTTATCAGCGTGGGAACATATTCTTGCTCAACTAGAGAAGCCAATTCCAGGAGAAACAATAGGAGTACTTGATGACACTTATTCGATTATAGAGATGAGTTACAACTATTTGGGCAAGGAAGACAAAAAGATGTTCTTCTTACTTTGCTCTCTTTTCCCATCAGGATCTAGTGTTCGTATTGTTGACTTATTAAGATACGGGATTGGATTGGGATTATTTGAATATGTGAATTCAATTGATGAAGCTATAAGTCAAGCTTACGAGTGGGCAAATGAGCTTAAAAATGTATCACTTCTATCAGATGTTAACTTAGATAAAGGAGAGATCTACGTCCATGATGATGTTAGGGAAGCTGGGAAGTCATTTGCAGCAAAAGGTTTGAACTCAAATCTCCCTTGGACCTATGTTTGAAAATTTGGTATACTTTGCTCTCTGGCTAGTAAGTAGTGTAACATTTTGGAGCACTCTCTTGCTTGGGAATAGTTTTATTCTTGCTTGCTAAACTGTCGTTCCACGCACTCTTATATCATATTATGCATTGTTGGGTTAAAGATGTAAGAATTTTGCTCAAACAGATGGTACAAATGTGCATTTAACTGTCAATGTTACTCCTCTAAACAAATCTCTAGCTAGTCCTATAGCTGTGAAGTAACATTAGAAGTTCATACATATAATGATTTTTATAGCTCCTTATTTTAGTCCTTTTGCTCAATTTCCCATACATTATAAAGTTACCTCACAGATCATTCCTTTGTACTATGAGGTACTTCTTCCTGTTCTAGATAAATGATTTTCTAGCTGTCGATACATGAATTAAGCGAAATTAAGTAGGCCATTTTACTCTTACTGTTTGGATTGAGAATTGAAATAATTTGAAAAGTAGAGTTGGGAAATAAAAGTTGAGGGGTAGAATTGGAAAGTAGATGACAAATTTTTTTAAAAAAATTTGTTATATTTTAAAAAGAGTGAGAAGACCCTAAAAAATCAGAACAGGAGTGAGTATTAAATTTTATAGGCATTAGGGTAAAGGAACTAATAACCTATGAGTTATGAGTGTACATCTTTTACTGATACATTATGGTATTTAGAGTCTGATATGTACTTTCACTATGAACCGAAGTAGAGCAAGAATAGCATTTGCTTTATCGTTTTGCTTGATGATTTGAGTGTGTGGTTCATCAAATGCTTAACAATATCATAGTGTTTACTGACATCATGGTTGCCAAGGCAATAATTGGACCAACATTCCTGCGTATGCTAATATGCCTCAAAAAGGAAAACTATAACTTAGACACAATTAGATGGACTAACATGCATATGTTTGTTTTATTGGAATGTTGAACATTTTCTTCTTTATTGGATGCCTGTACATTGACTGGCAACTGAATAATCTTTTGTATCCCCATGTTTATGAATTTACATGGTACATCGTCTAATAATGTTTTTTTCCTAACATTGGCTTTTGAATCATTGTACATTCAGGTGGCTATGTGTTTCATGTGGGTGCCATCCCTAGGTGGCTAAACCAAGAGTCATATGAAAAATTTGTTGCTATCTCCTTGATGTCCAACGATCACTATGAGTATTTAGCCAATCGAAATTTACCAAAACTTCTACTGTTACGTTCTCTTGGTACTTGTAGCACAAAACTTGTAGGGAATCACTTTTCAGGGATGAAGTACCTAAAAGTTCTGGATTTATCCCACTCAGATATTGAAGTGTTGCCATCATCCATTGCTGATTTAGAGAATCTTAAGACATTGCTTCTAGAACATTGCTCCTTAAAAGATATCTTTCCAATTTGCAAGTTGATGAAGTTGCAAGTGCTTAGTCTAAGGGAATCCTCTATTGTGAAACTACCCAAAGAGTTTAAGGATTTGAAACAACTAAAACTATTAGATTTGTCATATTGCTATCGACTAAATGATATCCCTGTTAATGTATTATGCTACCTCACTCAATTGGAAGGTTTGTATATGAGAAACAGTTTCTCCAATTGGGGTTTGGAAGAAAGCATGGCTAGCTTGTCTGAGTTAAATGTCCTGCCTCATCTCCATGTTCTTGAGATCAGAATAGAAAGCATCAATCAACTACTACCGGATGGTGATTTTCCTGCCCTTGACTTGTCAAGCTATAAGATAGACTTTGTAGTATCATCAGTGGTAGAGGACACCTTATACTCACGCAGTTTGCAAGTTGGCCATCTTCATCCACATGATCTCATAAAGGACTGTTGGAGACCCTTAGTGAAAAATGCTGAAAGTCTGTATCTGGAGAATGTTCATGGTTTGAGAAATATTGCACCTTACTTAGGTGAATATGGATTGAGAGACTTGAAGCGACTCAAGGTTTCAAACTGCTCCGGAATGGAATGTCTAATAAGTGGAAGGACAGTGTATCAACTTGTAGTCTTCCCACAATTGAAGAAATTATACCTTGAGTCTCTACCAGACCTCCAAGCAATATGTCATGGGAAGTCTCCTGGTCTTAATTTATTTTCTAATCTAGTGGAATTGACATTATCAAGTTTGAATGGACTACATTATTTTGCTCTACCTATTCAACATGCAACCAAATTGAGGGTTCTGGAAGTGAAGAGCTGCGACAATTTGAAGTATATATTTGATGCTTGTAGTGAAAAAGGATTGCCCGCCTTGCAAAAGTTGCTCCTACACAGTTTAGAATCACTTCGAGCTTTGTGTGTTGGTCAGACAAGTGATGGAAATGAAGAAGACCGACATCTTTTCTCAAAAAAGGTATGGTTTTCCTTTTGCATACAGTTTGAATTGAATATTCAGTGATTCCCTTGGCGCCTAACACAATTTATATATGTATGTATTTGTTGCAGATGGTTTTCTCCTCTTTAGAAAAGCTTAAGGTCTATAGTTTGTCTGAAATTGTTGAACTATGGGACATAACAACAGGTGAAGAATTTGCGAGAACCTTCCCACAGCTGAGAAGTATATCAGTCATGTATGTGGACAAACTAAGGCATGTATGGTGCAGTGAATATTGCAAGGGGAGTTTTATCTTCACTAATTTGAAGAAATTGAAGATTGCAAGATGTCGTTCAATGAAGACCATCTGCCCACCCTCAGTGGCCAGAGGTTTTCAGTCACTTGAACTTCTACGTGTTGAATTTTGTGAGGTCAACCAAATTATCGCAACAGAGAGTAATGAAGAAGATGAAGGTAGCATTATTGCTGATAAAACAATGCCGTTCACTAAGTTGTTGAAACTGGAATTGCTGTGCCTTAGTTCTCTTACGTACTTCTATAAAGGAAGCATGAAGATAGAACTTCCGTCATTAAAAACCATGAAACTAGAGAGCCTCGATCGCATGGAGACATGGGCTGAAGTGGAATGCTCCCGAAATGAATTAGATAAGGAGAGAGAGAATCCAACAGATGAACGTGTTTTATTCAATGGAAAGGTAAGCAATTGTTTTAAATTTGCTAGGAATTTCCACGTGATGACAAGTTTCTGGCTTCTATTATCTATAGATGACTCTCAATAACTGCAACTATTTCTTCCCAAAGATACTAGTCACATATTTCTTGTAAATTACAGGCCCAATTTCCCTCCCTGGAACAAATGGTTGTAGGCAGTGTATCAAAAATTACAGGATTGTGGGATTTCACTACTGCTCAACACTTGTCCTCCTCATTCCCTTGTTTACAACGTTTGTCTCTTCGGTTCATGAGAAATATGCAACATGTGTGGAAGAAGGAGCTTAATGTTGATGAAAGTCATAGCTTCCTGAACTTCAAAGATATAGAAATCGGCTGCTGTAGTTCGCTAGAGAGCTTATTTCGAACTCCAGCAGCAGACAGCAGTAAACTGATGACAGTGAAATTTCCTGCATTGCGAACCTTGATAGTTGCCTATTGTCAACGTTTTAAGTATGTCTTGGAAGGAAATGTACACCTGCAATTCCCCGCTTTAAAAGATTTGACGTTGATGGATCTCCCTGTTATGAAAACATTTGCTAAGCTGGAAGAGATGGAGGTACCACCTGATGTAGAAGCTGATAAGAATGGGAATGGTGATGATCTACTGGTGCCATTATTCAATAGAAAGGTAATGAAATACTTTGTTTCTCACTGTGGGTACATTTTGGGAGTTGCAAGTTATTAACTTGGTAGAGATTATGCGTGCACTATATTTTGTTACATATTTCGTTGATCATATTTATGCTTCTCATCAGTATATTTCGTTGATCACATTTTGGGAGTTGCTAATTATGCTTCTCATCAGTATATAAAATTTATAAGAGCTGTAATATAATTGAAGGTCTTCAATTTCGTTGATCATATTTTAATTACCAGCATTTTAAAATTACTCCATTTACCTTAACCATTGTATATAATTGTACTTATGCATATAGTTTTGTAATTTTCCTTTCTCTCAGATTCGATTTCACTCACTAGAGGAGCTGAAGTTGACATGGTTGCTCAAAGTCAATAAGTTATGGGATATCACAGCTTGTGAAGAACTCGCATGCACATTGCGAACTATAGAAATTGGAAATCTTCCAAAGCTGAGGCATGTCTGGATTGTTGATCACTTTGGAGAAGGTGTCTACTTCGAGAGGTTAGAACAATTAACCATTGAAGAATGTGATGATATGGAAGTCATCATGTCGGAGGAGTTACACGAAGAAGGGCATCATGAATTTGTTTTTCCAGCCCTAGCATCAGTTAGTATCTCTGGATGTGCCATGATGAGATCATTCTCCTTGGGGCCTTCAGATACACCCAATCTTAGTAAAGTTGAGGTGGATTACAAAACAATAGCCAAACCTGGGGACCTAAATACTATTATACAATGCCATTTCTGCACAACAGTATGTCTTGTTAACTAGTATAATTATGTCTGTTTGCTACTGTATGAAAATGCAGCAGTCTTAATGATTTGTTTTCTTTCAGGCTGCAAGATATTTGCCAAGGACAGTTCAGCATATGCTGCACAAGCAGCACATATTAAGACTCGTGAATTTCCGGTGCTTCAAATGTAATGGGTGCAGAAAAATCGACGATGGATGTTCATATTATTGTCGTGACTGTGATTTTCATTTGCATCCCGAGTGTGCTTTGATTGAAAGCCAACTTGTAGAAGAACCTGATGAGATGAAGGTATCTCTCATCTCTACATTATTATATATGATCGTGTTGTGCTTATGTACTCGTTTCGTTAGTTGATCTGATTCTCTAAATCTTTAATGTAACACAAGGTTGCAAAGAACTGGCCGAGGATACTGAAGCACAAACTACATGAGAGTCACGAACTAAAGCTTGTGGCTGGGCGAATGTACAAATGCAAGGGATGTAGTCAGAAGGGAGATGAGCTGTTTTCATACTATTGCAGTGAATGTGACTATGATTTGCATCCAAAGTGTGCTCTTGAAAATGATCAAATGACGGGGGATCCAATTCAGAAGAATGAACAAGTTAACACTGATTTAAAAGCTGATCAGACAGATACAAACGAAAAACAAGGTAAAGTTAATGAATTAGTTTATTATATTGATGTCTTTACATTGATGATCATTTAGTTTTTGAAATGAAAACAAACTGTGATAGGGTAGCTAACATCTAACATGCCCATGTCTATGGTGATTTGAGTATATATATCCTTTTCTTAATTGTATTCTCCCAACGGGCAACAGCTAGCTGTTTCATATATGCACATTCGACAAGATAACCATATTGGTGTTATAAGTGGCATGACACCGTTTCAAACCAATGACCTGTATATAGTGTGATTCATATACTCGCTTAATTCTTCATTTATGCACTTGCTCCAGATTATATGTACTTTAGTGCTCATGATTATATGTATATATAAGAGATCCTTGAAATTTGGAAGCTACTCTATTTATAGATTAGTGAAACTTACTTCTTAATGTTTCTGGTACATGCATGGTCCGCCCCTTGTTGGTCGATCACTTCAGCGCCCACGCAATAAAGGTACACCCGCCTATCTATCTTATTGTAGTTGAATTCGCCGGGGAGTATAATCTCGATCGGTTGTATATTATGCAAAGTTTAATTATACTCCCTCCGTCCTGAATTGACCGTCCTGTTTACTATTTGGACGTGTCGTTTGACTTCAATTTTTAACATATAAGATAAATTAATTTTGAAAATTTAAGTTTTGCATATGATTCCTTACATGATAAACTATGTGTTACAAAATTTAGTTTTATAAAATTATTTTATCTTATATGTTTAATATTGAAGTAGAAAACTGTGCCATAAAGCAAACAGGACGGTCAATTCAGGACGGACGGAGGGAGTATATAGTATGCTATCCTAGTTTCTCTGACATGTTCATCTCGGTTGGAAATTTCAGGAACAACCAACTTATTGCTTAAAGGCCTGCTATCATTCTAATCGAATTCAGATAATAAGGCGCTCATCACAGGTTTCATTGCAATATTCAATGCTTTTAAGCGAGAATTCAAGAGCAAAACCCTGGAAGGAAGATTTCATCAAGCACAAAACTTGTATACAGAGAGTCGATTAATTGTTTGTATACCGTGTTTTAAACTAGGGAGATCGGATCACTCTCCGATTGACCAGATGAAATAAGATTTATCAATGTGTCTTTGTGGGAACCGAGCTAGTTTATATATGTGTAATTGTTGGTATTAACCAATGTGTTTGTTAGAACTTCTCTAGCGTGTACAGAGTTTGTAAGCTTACGTTATTGATTAATATAATGAACTGGTTTGCTATTGCTATTACTCATAACTTGCAGTTCCATATATTGACCAGACAACAATTACTAGATCCCCACTTTTTCCCCTTCTTTTGATGATGCTACCAGAATTTCTATGTTGATCAATCATCATGAACTTCATTCGCTACATTTATATATCAATTATGTCAAGGCAATAAGTTTGTTTCCTATTAAAGTCCCATTAGGCCTTTGCAGGGATCTGTTCCCTCTTAGGTAGTGTGGGGTCTCTACATTGTATTGCATAATTATTGAGCAAGAAAACATTTACTGGATGTTCGTTTTAAGAAATGATGAAGATTCAAATGTACTTTTAATTTCATTGTCTTTTTAATTCACGATTCCATATTTACTCTGTTTTTGTGTTCTTAGTTCTTTCAATAGCATTATTTATCTATGTAATTTTCATTTTTCGAAAGCTACAAGTTGTCAGCAATTATTACGATGATGCAATAAATTCTTTATTCTTTTTTATCTTTATTCTACAATGGGTTTTAGTGCATATGGGGTCTGAGTTTGCTGCTCACTTGATGGGTCAGACCTTGTGAATTATTCTACAGGTCTCTCGAAAGCTGCCTTCCTTTTTCATCTCATGTTATTTTTCTTTCAGTTATGATGTTGGTTATGATCTCATCATATGGTTTCACAAGATTCTAAGTCAGGGGCACCGAACGGATTTTAGGTACTCTATGCAAAGTAAAAATTGTTTTTTTTTTAATTTAATACAATTGCAATCATTTGTTACTAGAATCAAAACTACTACGGCAAAGGCAAAGCTATCGATGATTTGGTGCTTCGGTGTCAAGGTATGACGCTCACCACTGAGAAAGATGGTTGTATGGAAGTTTATAATCTCGTGGAGTACAAGATTGACGATCGGTAGAAAATATGTATTGATCGTGTAGAAACCCTCAAATAAAGGGGAGTATATATACAGCCCTAACTATCTGTAAATGGACTCACTATCTGAGCTACACAAATATACGATGGGCTTACATAATACTAAAGACTGCATTGGGCCTTTACAATAATGGGCTTCTATCCCCCCTCAAGTCCAAACGGTGTAGTACAGACAGGAAGTTTGGACTTGTTGTCAGAAAATCTAACAGAAGTCAACACCTTTGTGAAGATATCTGCGATTTGCAATGTAGACGGCAAGAAGCAAACTTTTAGGGTTCCACTCCTTACTCTTTCGCGCACAAAAAAATAATCGATGTCGATATGTTTTGCTCGACTGTGAAGAACTGGATTGGAGGAAAGATATAGGGCGCCAATGTTATCACAATAAAGCGTGGGAGGAGACGATAGGAACACGCCCAGTTCGCTAAGGAGTTGAAGCAACCAGAGAGCTTCTGATGTTGCCGTCGCCACCGACTTGAACTCTGCTTCGGTGGATGATCTTGCCACCGTGCGCTGCTTGCGTGAGGACCATGACAGAAGGTGATCGCCCAGAAAGATGCAGAAGCCGGTTGTAGATCTCCGGTCGATCAGAGATCCGGCCCAATCGGCGTCGGCATAGATACGAAGAGAGCCTTGGGGTTTCGCAGCGAAGAAGAGACCCAGGGTAGATGTGGCCTGTAAGTATCTCAAAACCCTTTTTACCCCTTTCCAGTGAACGATTTTTGGATTGTGCATGTACTGACTTAACCGATTAACGGCATAATGTAAATCTGGACGTGTGAACGCAAGATAGTGTAGACTGCCGACTACACTTCTGTATAATGTTTTGTCGGTGAAAGTTTTTGAATCTGTGTTGTCGAATTGTTTGCTGTCTGACATTGGTGTTGCGCTGGGCTTGCAATTCTGCATATTTGCACGAGCCAAAATCTGATGTATATAGTTGGTTTGATTTAGATGTAGACCCTGTGGTGTGCGTTTGGCAGTTATGCCAAGAAACTGATGTAGATCCCCAAGGTCTTTAATAGGGAATTCTTTAGAGATCAAGGCTACCAACTGTTTTAACAAATTTGATTCGAGCCTGTAATAACAATGTCGTCCACATATACCAAGATAAAAACCTTGTGACCTCCCTGATTATAAACGAACAGTGAGGGGTCTGATTGAGCCGCTTTGAATCCAATTTCGACTAGGAACCCACTTAGGCGAGCAAACCAAGCCCTAGGGGACTGCTTGAGTCCATAGAGAGATCGATTGAGTCGGCAAACATGGTGAGGATATTCTTTACTGACAAAACCAGAAGGTTGCCTTATGTAAACCTCCTCCTCCAAAAAACCGTGGAGGAAAGCATTATCCACATCTATCTGTCGAATAGGCCAATTGTTAGAGACAGCTATTGATAAGACCAAACGAATGGTGGATACCTTTACCACAGGACTAAATGTCTCATAGTAATCAAGTCCCTCAGATTGTTTATATCCCAAAGCCACCAATCTAGCTTTCCTCCTCTCTAGGGTGCCATCAGTTCTCCGTTTAGTTTTTAACACCCATTTAGTACCAAGTAGATTCATAGAGGGATGGTAAGGGACTAAGTCCCAAGTATGATTCTTTTGTAGGGCAGTGTATTCTGCTTCAATAGCTGTCCTCCATTCAGGAAAGCAGAGTGCTTGAGAGAATTTTGGTTCCTCGGGAATGACTGAGGTGGAGTGAAGTTGGGGAGGTAAGCACCAATTTATGGTTCCATCAGTTCGGGTAAGGGGCTTGAGGGAGTTTGTTTGACGTCTAGTGACCATAGGGTGTGTGGGTATGGGAGAAGGTGAATTTGGGGTGTCAGGTGTGGGAGATGGTGAAGGAAGTGGTGTATCTGTTGTATTTGGTTGAGAGGTGGAAGAATCAGGAGATATGTGGGGGGTAGAGGATTCTGATTGGGGCATGGTGTTGTGTGATGCAGCAGAGGTAGATGAAGGTGAGGTAGGCAAAGAGGAGGGAATTTGCAACTGCATAATTTGTGGGGAGGATGATGTGGATGTGGGCTGTGGATTAAAGTGAGCAAAAGGAAATTGAGTTTCCTGGAATTGAACATCCCGTGAGATAAAAACTCTTTTGTGGGAATATGGTAGCATAAGTAACCGGTGGAGTGGGAGTATAACCAAGAAAGATGCATTCCTTGGTTCTGAATGAGAGCTTGTGTGGTTAAAAGGTCTGAGATTAGGAAACAAGAGGAACCGAAAACCCGAAAAATGATGTAGGAGTGGTTGTGTTTGTGGAGTTTGTAGTAGGGTGTAAGGTTGGAGTGAATTTTGTGGGTGTGCGGTTGGTCAAATAGGTTGCAGTGCGGAGCATAAGACCAGAACTCCAAAGGCATAGAGGCTTGGGATAGTAAACACAGCCCTTTATTCACCAATGGCTTAATCCTGCCTTCGACAGACCCATTCTGTTGGTGTGAGTGAGGGCAAGTGTAGCGATGTAGAATCCCATGATCCTGAATAAAATTCATTAATCCCTTGAACTCACCTCCTCTGTCGGTCTGATGGATTTGATTTTGGTCTGAAGGTTGTACTTACCAAGTTGTAGAAGGCAGAAAACACAGATAATACTTCAGATTAAATCTCAAAGGGAAACAGCCACTAAAACCCGAATCATCAACAATTAGCAAGAAAATAAGAGAAACCTCGATAGAACATGATGAGCAGGTCCCCAAAGATCCATAAACAGAAGGTCAAAACATGACTGGGATTTAGAGGGAGAGGGGTAGGGGGTAATGGGGTAAGCCTGTGCCTTCCCTGCACAACAGGTGTGCATAATTCGTGTTTCACATGTTTAGTCACGGGAAGACGGAAATGAATTATTAGAGTAAAACTAGTAATTGCAAATGACGGATGTCCCAGCCGTTGATGCCAAACATCACTGGGAGCAGCAACAGTGTAGTGGAGTTGAGGGATGATCTGAGTGTCTTTTGAAGTAGGTTGTTCAGGAGGAAAGCAATAAACTCCTCCTTTAACCTCCCCTTTGAGAAGCACCTTCTTGGTCACCAAATCCTTTAAAAGGAAACAGTCATCAAAGAATTCAAAGAATACTGAATTGTCCTTACAAAATTGATGAACAGATATTAGTTGTTTCTGTAATGAGGGGCTGTGTATAACATTCCGCAAAACAAAAGTATTATTTGCAAGAGAAATAGAAGCTGTACCCTGATGTGTAATAGGTAAGCTTGACCCATCACCCAGGGCTATAGTATCTGTTCCAGTGTAATCAGTGGCTGAGAGATTAAGCTTGGAAAAATCATGAGAGAAGTGATTAGTGGCTGCAGTATCTGGCAGCCAGTCTGATGATGAAATTCTGCCAGTGGCATTAGCAGAAATAGAACTTGGTGGTTTAGGCTGATAGGCCTGATTAAAACGATGATAGCATTCCTTAGCCACATGACCTCGTTTTTCACATATTTGACACTTTGGTCTAGTGTCGGGAACTCCAGAGAAAAGATTGGAGTTGCTATTAGTGTTGGCGGTCTGATAGGTAGTGTACTGCTGTGAGGAAGGTGAAGAACGTCCCCTTCCTCTGTTGGAAGAATTTCCTCGAACACCTTGGGTGCGAGAATAATTCTGTGTGCTTTTCCCTTTGCCTTGACCGCTGTTAAAGGTGGCATTAAGGGATACAGAAGTAGCAGTGGTTTTCTGTTTCAGAATCCAAGCTTCATTTGATAATAAATAGTGTAAGATCTGACTAGGATCACACACCTCCGACCTAGTGAGGATATTAGAGACAACAGCAGCATACTCACTAGGAAGTCCCTTAAGTAAATAACACTGAAATTCATGATCTGACACTTCGTGTCCCACATGGCCAGGAATCAGCAATAAAACGAGCCCGATTGAAATAACTGTTAATGTCTTCTGTTTCTGTTTTCTCAATAGTTGCAATCTGAAGTAAAAGATTGCTGATCTGAGCATTATTTTGAGCAGCACAAGTTTTATGTAAATATTCCCAGACTTTAGCCGATGTTTCCAGATTTATTACTTGTGGAACTATGAATTCAGAAAGGGAAGTGAGTAAAATAGCTGAAACCATGTGATCCTGTTGGGTCCACCGCTTATATTCAGGATTAGCAACTCCATCAACGTGAGAGGAAGGACAAGGATAGTCTCCTTCCACGAATTTGAACAGATCATTGCCAATTAGAAAGTGTTTGATCATACCTCTCCAGATCATAAAGTTGTCTTTCCTTAGTTTCACCAAATTTGCTGCTGCTGAGATTATTGACTGTGTGTTTGTTGCAGGTGCTGAAGTAGTCCGATTTGCTTGATCAAGACTGCCATCAGTGGAGGTGCCGGTAGAGACCGAGGGTGGCGTTTTAGGGTCGTTCATTGTTGCTGAAGAAAAGGAGCAGCTAGCTCTGATACCATACAAGATTGACGATCGGTAGAAAATATGTATTGATCGTGTCGAAACCCTCAAATAAAGGGGAGTATATATACAGCCCTAACTATCTGTAAATGGACTCACTATCTGAGCTACACAAATATACGATGGGCTTACATAATACTAAAGACTGCATTGGGCCTTTACAATAATGGGCTTCTATGGAGCTCCCTCCTTCGGATCTGTTTTCATGTTGTCTCCTGGAGAAAGTGTTCACAACTCGTACAATCGACGCTCCTGTTCTGGAGAGAACCTTGGCTCGGGTTTGGCAACTTGAAGACAAGATGAAAATTCGTGCGGTGGGTGATGGTCTCTTCCTTTTCGAGGTTGGTGACGAGGAGCATCTGCACGGGATTTTAGGGCGTGTTCCATGGACGGTGCATGACAATCTCCTGGTTTTAGAGCCGGTTGAAGTGACGAAGGCACCAAGTGAGCATGTCTTTCAGTGGGTACCAATATGGTACAGGTTCACGGAGTCCCGATTATGTTCCTGCATAAGGAGTTCGCTCAATGGATTGCTAACCGCATCGGTTTCTTCATGGAGTACTTTGAGGAGAGTCATCGCTTTGGTGGGGATTTCTTGCAAGTTAAGGTAAATATTGATATTACTAAACCCCTCCTACATTGTGTCAAAATTACGATGGATGGAAAAAGTACGGTTCTACAAGCATTTGCTTTTTGTGTGGGAGGTTTGTGCATGGTTCCAGAGACAGTCCTCTCCGTTCTGATGTGGTTGAATCTGACCCCCCTTATGGGCCATGGTTACGCACGGGGCCTAAGCTTGAATCGTCTAAATCCGTCTGGTCTTGGCGAAGGTTCAAGTTTGCCTTCAGTTAGACGTTCGGATGGAGAAGTGGACGGCGAGGAGTGTCACAAGTGTTCATGCCTGTTACTCCGGGGCCTCATTCAGCTACAGTTTCGGAGCCCAGCTTCTGGTCAGCCTAACCGTGATGCTATTGTCTTGCTACCAATGGAATCATCTTGTCCTGAACGTGATGGTCGGAAACGAAAGACTAGTGTGGTTGACTATGATGCTACTTTGGATGAGTATTTGGACAGAAAGGTTGATGAGCGGGTGTCAAAGAGAGGAAGGTGTGATGATTCTCCTTTTTCTGGGGAGGCGACTCTGGGGGATCCCGGGGTCGCGCGGCATAATGTCTTGTTTTGTGACGAACTATCGTGGGCTTGGCGATGCTCGGGCAGTTCGCTGGTGAAATACCCCAAACCTTAATTACATGAATTTATCATGAATTAATTTAATGGAATGATTTAATCAAGGAATAATTAAGAATAATGAACCTTGATTCAGTAAGGAATTTTATCACCTCTAAACATATATATATAAACAAGTATGTATAGTCCAAAATGGGTACTAAACCTCACATGAAATAATGGACTAAAGAGGGAATATTTATAAGGAGGAAACAACTCCTAAACTAATGTAACATGTAATACATTAGTACATGAATTAAGATCACAAATCATGTGAGAGAATTATGTGGTATACTTTATATAATCACAATAGATAATAAAGTATACAATGCTCAAAAACACAAGAAATACACCTTAGAACAAGGTAGCAACACATGTTACAACCTAACACATAAAACAAGTCCAAAATGTACAACATGTGTGTTTCTATCTCCATAGTTGCATGTACCCCGATGAGGACTCAACAATCAGGAAAAAAGCCAAGTTCTCTATCGGCCGGCCAGGACCAACTGGATTGGGTTACACAATAAAACCCCGGTCGACTCCCTCGCTGCATCAACCCCAGCTGACTCCCTCACTGCATCAACCTAGCCTCATCAGGAGAAAAAAAAACTCATGACCTAGCACGCTCGACTCTGACATCTTGTCTCATCAATCCTATCAGACAACCTATCATTACCTACTCAGACAAACCAACTCGGATAACCCGTCGTTTCTAACTTGAACACCCCTCTCACATATCATTAATACCCAAATATTGATGTGTCCTTTTCATGATTAAGGGGCAACCAGACAAGGGAAGGAAACTTCATTTCTAACAAGGCCATCCGAGTGACGTCAGCCCCATCCCACGTGGAGGTAGCCCACGTCACCAACCCGGCTAGAAGACATGCAGCGAGCCGGGAAAACGAGCTGACCTACCTATCTTTTTCCCTATGAATAAGCGATAAATTCCTCATTTATTAAACACGTTCACGCATGTACTCTCTCTCCTTGCTTGTATTATCTTAGTTCTACTAAAACCTCTGTCAACCCCCGTTACAAGATCATTTAAGATTGTAACACTCTGGATTTTCTAACATTTCTCTAGGCCAAATAATGAGCAATTCCAATTTATTATTAGGCAGCGGAATCAAATCCTAATCCGGGGCATTATTCCCTCACTCACAAATAAATGAGTGTTGAGGCCTAACAATTAACTGAACAACCAAGTTACTATTATTAATAAAAGAAAGTTCAACATCATCATAATAGTTCCTTAAAACTGCAGAAGTCTAAAAGCCTAAAATAAAATTCGATTACAATAACCAGCCTATGTGGAGTATTTTTTTTCTAAACGTCAAGGACATCATCAACATCTGTGGCAGAAATCTAAACAAACACACAAAGAGCCTCCATAAAGTTAGAGACACTGAGTAAGCTACCACTTCACTGTGTAAAAACATTTTCTCTTTTGAAAACCATTTTAACTATATAACCACACAACATATAAATCATTTCAATAATATTAACACAGAACAATAAAATTATCATTACTGTAGAATACTTCATGTTTGGTTACTTAGTGAACTCAAAAATATAATAGCCAATTTTATTATCTTCCTTCTCCCAAGCCGCAGCCAGGACAAAACAACTTTTCTCACTTTTGGGTACAACACGCAGCAATAACCCGGACACCAACACGCAGCCGCAAATCCAATTTTTCACTTTTGGGTACAACAGCAGCTGTAACCCGAACCCCAATACACAGCCGGGAATCCAACTCGTCACTAAATCCTTAAGTGTGCACACCCCCCAATAGTACAAAGACTAAGGAGTAAAATAGAGCTAATTGTGTCCTAATGTGGCCCAGAGTAGTGATGTGTTCTAATGCGCCCCGCATTTATCATCTCATTCATGTGTCCTAATCGCCCACATGCACCATGTTTTCTCCTCTTTAAATTCTTTATAAATTATCATTTTCACCATTTAATCAATCAAAACCCTCTTTATACAACCATAAAATAAAACTGTCTGATAAATCGTCATGATTACATAATTCCTTTTTATATATTATCTACTAATAATTCCATAACAATTTTCCATTAATCTCTTTTAGAACGAATATGCAAATAATCACCGTATCCATTACAAATAATTCATTCACTATAAAATGCAATTATCATAACTCACAACATTCATCTCAATAATGGTCACACACAAAATTCACATTAGCGTAAAAATTATTTTTGCAAATTTTATAAAAATTAGTGAACGTGGTAACTTACCTGATATTTCTAGCTAGACTCATACCAAACCACTAAGAAAATCAACTACTACTTGTTATTCTACGCGTTGCTAACTACCCGCCGCCGATTACACAGAGAAAAAGAGGTGTATATCTTGTTTTTTTTTTTCTTTGTTTGCGCCTACGTAAGTGATGGTAGGTGAGGATGAGTGACGTACATATTTGTTTTTTCTTGTGTTTGTGAACCTAAGAGAAAATAAAGAGGAAGGAAGGAGCAACATGTATGGCTCAGAGAAGATGCAAAAAAAAGAAGACTAGAGGGATAAGCAAAACATGAGACTAATTGTAAGTAAGATAGAAGATGATAGCCTATTTGCCGGTCAGAAGTATAGAAGTGAGAGGATGTGAACCGGAGGAATATGAACTAACTTATTAATGAAGATGTTAAACTGTTTAATTAAATTCTAAAAAACAGAAAGTCGGAAAGTATGGATAGACATATCCCACGTATAAATAGATTTGGAAATACAGAGGATAAAACTGACTATTAATCGGTCAGAAAATGTGGAAAGATAAAACTGACTTATTAAATAAGTTAGGAAATATGAAAAGATATAACTGACTTCTTAAATTAAGTACAACCATTATAGCATTAAATTTAGTAAAACAACTAAATTAAGTAAAATCAATTATAGCCTTCAAAATAAAATATGTATAACTTCATTTAAATAAATAAATCAAATAATCAGAAAAATACGATGATCATTAATAGGAAATTAAAAATCACAACTGATCTATTTTTAAACGAGTTATTTTATTGAACGAATTCTCTTTATTAAATACTAGTTATAATATGCTTGTAAATAATATAATATACTCATAAACTACATATCTACTTGCAAGCTATAATATACTTGTAAACTATATAATATATGTATTTTAAAATTGAAGGGTATTTCAGGATCAAACCACGTAACCTCTAAGTCTTTTCACTATCATAAATCTTTACAAATCTCACATCGTATTATCCTAAAGAGTTAATATAAACCTACACATACTATACTCTAACATTTGGCATCTGTGGGAAACTCTTCACCATCACCACAAACTCTCTCTACCCACCACGAAAAAAATCTACAAATGCACCACCCCGAGGCAGGAAGCCCAGGAAAAACATCCTTCAAACATAACCTCGCACACCCCGGAGGAAGAAACACCCCCCCATGGACAAAGAAACATCTTCTGATAACATCAACACCAACTAGTAAGCGGTATCCATGGAAAAGTTTTGGCCCTACAACAACAAATGATTGATCTAGTCCGCGTTTCACCCATCAACAAGCAACAATAGACACAGATAGGAGAAAAGTGGAGGACCACGGCCCCTTCTCTGATAAGGTGAATTAAAATCCACTTCCCACCAACCATGCTAAGGACATCCCGATATACGACAGCTCGGGGATCTCGATGAACATTTTGTACCCTTTAAATATGCCATGGTCGTGGCCCATGTAACACCCCGAATTTTCTACATTTTATTTGGTCAATTTTTTTTTTCAATTCAAGTTTAATATTAGTAAGCAGCGGAATCGAAACCTAAACCCGGAGCATTATTGCCACACTCGCAACTACGAGTGCTAGGCCTAAATAATTAACTCACTAACCACCTATTATTATTTAATAAAACAACGCCTATTAAAATAATTTCTTACAAATGTAGAATTATCAAGCTAAAAATAAAAATCCAACTATAATAATCCAGACTATGTGGAGTCGTCTTCCTAAACCCCCAAGGACTTCATCAGTACCTGGCAGAAATCCAAACAAACATAGAAAGGGCCACAATAAAGTCAGAAAACTGGGTAAGCTGCCACTTCACCACGTAAAAATCATTTTCTCTTTAGAAATCATTTTTAACAATATAACCACACAACATCACACATTCCAACAATATTACCACAATAACAAAATTATCAAACTGTAAAATACTTCACATTGGATTTTGAGTAACCCAAAATATATTAGTCAGATTATTTTATTTATCTTCCTTGTCCCAACGCGCAGCCAGACAAAACAACTTTACTTTCTCTTTGGGTACCACACCACTGTAACCCGGACCCCAACACGCAGCCGGGAATCCAACCACAGCCACTAAATCCTTAAGTGTGCACACCCCCCAATAGTTCAAAGGACTAAGGAGTAGATCTAGGGCTAACTGTGTCCTAGTGCGGCCCACATATCTCAAACTTATGCGTCCTAATGCGGCCCGCCTTTATCATCTCATCCATGTGTCCTAACGAGCCCACATGCACCATGGTTTTCTCATCTTAAAAATTATTTTATTCGTTATTATTCTTTACCATATAATCTCATCAAATCCACATATTTTACCATAATAAATTATGATATCATCCTTATTGAATAAATAATTCAATTTTCACAAAATCATTTCGTTAACGATTTCACAACATATCAGTTGATCTCATAAATAAACTCATAACAATTTTCCATCAATCTCATTTAGAAAATATATTTAATAACCACTATTATCCATTACAAAATAAATCATTCACATAAGAAATGAAATTATCACTAACACTTAACACTTCAATCTCAAACAATGATCACACACAAATTCACATCCATGTGAAAATTCATTATTATAAATATATAAAAAAATTAGTGAACATAGTAACTTACCTCAAAAAAACATTATCATTTGCACCCACCAAACATATAATTCCCCTACTCTTCGTTTACACATTTTGGCACCGATTTGTTGACATCATCAATGAAAGAACACACTCTAGCTGCTACATGCTACCGTTACTTCATATTGTGGCCGCCCAAGATAGAAAAGAAAACTAATTGATCCTTTTTTTCATCTTTTCCTTTTCTGTGTGTGTGAGAGAGAGATTTTTTTCTTTTTGAATCTATGATATAGAGAAAGGAGGCGCGACATAGAAGGAATTTTTTTTCCTAGTCCAGATGAGAAGAGAGATATTCGAGTATAGAGGATGAGCGGATAAAATGGAACATCAAATGAGCGTATATATAGGAGGCCGAGGGTAATTGAAGAGCGAGGAATATAAACTGTTTAATTAATACATAAAGTAATTATTCAATCAATAAAGAATATTAAACCTTTTAATGAATAGAAAATTAGAAGTAGGAAATGTGAAGAGGTAAAGATGATTTAATAATGGAGTTGGAAATATGGAAAGTTTAAAGTGATTAACTAAATAAAATCATAAAATACCAAAAGGTGTAACCGACATATACTAAAACTAACTTATTTAGTGTGTGTAATTAAATCAAAACTATCATTATTATAATAAGTTATAAACTAAAATAATACGAAATACATTGGATCATATTATTACATCAAAAATCATAACCGAAGTATTTTGAATAGGGTTATTTATTAAATGAATCATTTTTATTAATACTATATAACATCTGTAAATCATAGTATAATCCTCAAACTACTTATTATACTTGCGAACTAATATACTACTAAACTATATAATAGATGTACTTTGAATCAACAATATTATTTGAATCATATCCTTATTATTATTACTCCACTTGTAATTAATAAATATACCGAGTTAGCTAGAGAAATACAATGATCATTAATATGAAGATAAAAATCACCACTGCTATAGTTTTGAAACAGATTATTTTATTAAACGCATTGTCTTTATTAAATATTGTATAATATGCTCACAAACTATATAATATATCTGTAATCTATTTTATATGCTTGTAATTATAAATGATCCCATAAACATGTAATATTTTGTAAACTATATAATCATATAAACTACATAATATATGTATTTGAAATTTAGGGGTATTTCATTATTCCCCCCTTAAAAGAAAGCTTCGTCCTCGAAGCTCGAACTCACACTATTGACCAATTGCTTTAATAATTAACCAATTGATTCTTGGTAATTTTACACTAAGGTTTATAAAATATAACTAACCATGATAATTTGGGTATTGCATTCTACCTCCCTTAAAATATTACGTCCTCGTAATTAACTTAGCAATAATCATACTTTAATCAAAGAATGACGACAATTATATAAGATTTTGAGTTGCAAGAAGTCTCACCAAAGTTCGTAACAAAGGACTGTAATTTGTTCGATAAAATTCCTATAATTACCAAGGAAATATAACTCATTAAGGAGTTTTAATCATCTATCATTCATCTAAAATTCTCAACACAAGAAGTTCTCTAAATCACAAAATTCATAACAACTCACTTGAGCATAGTAGGCTCTCATCACATTCGTCAATGAACTTTAACTCATATCATGATCATCACTTATGCCCCCATGGCAACATATATCTCAATCAATACTTCAATATCTTAACATAAAGATTCAATCAACAACACAAATATACATATATATATAAAACATTAAACAAAAGAAAACATCAGAAAGTAATTTCCCCCAGAAGACGACTTATCCAATTTTTAATCCTAAGGCCAAATTCCATTTTTAATCTTTCTTAAACTATTTTCTAGCCGGATTTCTAACATTTTATTTGGTCAAATTTTTTTTCAATTCAGTTTAATATTAGTAAGCAGCGGAATCGAAACCTAAACCCGGGGCATTATTGCCCACACTCGCCACTAAACGAGTGCTAAAGGCCTAATAATTAACTCACTAACCACCTATTATTATTAATAAAGTAAATACAACCCTATAAAATAATTTCTTACAAATGTAGAATTATCAAGCTAAAAAAAATCCAACTATAATATCAGGACTATGTTTCGTCGTCTTCCCAAACCCCAAGACTTCATCAGTACCTTTGGAAATCCAACACATAACATGGAGGGCCACGATAAATCAGAAAAGAACGGTAAGCTACCACTTCACCACGTAAAAATCATTTTCTCTTTAGAAATCATTTTTAACAATATAACCACACAACATACAACACATTCCAACAATATTAACACACAATAACAAATTATCTAACTGTAAAATACTTCACATTGGATGTCTTTAGTAACCCAAAAATTATTAGTCAGATTATTTAATTATCTTCCTTGTCCCACGCCGCAGCCAGGACAAAACACTTTACTTTCTCTTTGGGTACAACACGCAGCTGTAACCGGACCCCAACACGCAGCCGGGAATCCAACCAAGCCACTAAATCCTTATGTGCACACCTCTAATAGTTCAAATGACTACTGAGTAGATCTAGGGCTAACGTGTCCTAGTGCGGCCCACAGTATCTCAACTTATGTCGTCCTAATGCGGCCCGCATTTATCATCTCATTCATGTGTCCTAATGCGGCCCACATGCACCATGGTTTCTCCTCTTAAAAAGTATTTTATATTCGTTATTATTCTTTACCATATAATCTCATCAAAATCCACATATTTCACCCATAAATAAATTATGATATCATTCTTATTGAATAAATAATTCAATTTTCACAAAATCATTTTGTTAACAATTTCACAACAATATCAGTTGATCTCATAAATAAATCATAACAATTTTCCATCAATCTCTTTTAGAAAATATATTTAAATAACCATTGATATCCACTACAAAACAAATCACTCCTCACAGTAAGAAAATGAAATTATCACTAACACTCAACAATGATCACACACAAAATCACATCCACGTGAAAATTCATTATTATAAATAATAAAAATTAGTGAACGTAGTAACTTACCTCAAAAAACATTATCATTTGCACCCACCAAACATATAATTACCCACTACTCTTCGTTTACACATTTTGGCACCGATTTGTTGACATCATCAATGAAGAAACAACTCTACTGCTACATACTACTTGTTACTTCATATTGTGGCCGCGCCAAGATAGAAAAGAAAACTAATTGATCCTTTTTTTCATCTTTTCCTTTTCTGTGTGTGTGAGAAGAGAGATTTTTTTTCTTTTTGAATCTATGATATAGAGAAAGGAGGCGCGACATAGAAGGAATTTTTTTTTCCTAGTCCAGATGAGAAGAGAGATATTCGAGTATAGAGGATGAGCGGATAAAATGGAACATCAAATGAGCGTATATATAGGAGGCCGAGGGTAATTGAAGGCGAGGAATATAAACTGTTTAATTAATACATAAAGTAATTATTCAATCATAAAGAATATAAACCTTTTAATGAAGAAAATTAGAAGTTAGGAAATGTGAAGGGTAACGATGATTTAATAAATGGAGTTGGAAATATGGAAAGTTTAAAGTGATTAACTAAATAAAATCATAAAATACCAAAAGGTGTAACCGACATATACTAAAACTAACTTATTTAGTGTGTTAATTAAATCAAACTATCATTATTATAATAAGTTAAAAAAAATAATACGAAATACATGGATCATATTATTACATCAAAAATCATAACCGAAGTATTTTGAATAGGGTTATTTATTAAAATGAATCATTTTTATTAAATACTATATAACATGCTTGTAAATCATAGTATAATCCTCAAAACTACTTATTATACTTGCGAACTAATATACTACTAAACTATATAATAGATGTACTTTGAATCAACAATATTATTTGAATCATATCCTTATTATTATTACTCCACTTGTAATTAATAAATATACCGAGTTAGCTAGAGAAATACAAGGATCATTAATATGAAGATAAAAATCACCACTGCTATAGTTTTGAAACAGATTATTTTATTAAACGCATTGTCTTTATTAAATATTGTATAATATGCTCACAAACTATATAATATATCCCTAATCTATTTTATATGCTTGTAATTATAAATGATCCCATAAACTATGTAATATATTTGTAAACTATATAATATACATATAAACTACATAATATATGTATTTTGAAATTTAGGGGTATTTCATTATTCCCCCCTTAAAAGAAAGCTTCGTCCTCGAAGCTCGAACTCACACTATTGACCAATTGCTTTAATAATTAATGTAACACCCCTATAATAATAAAACAACAGCGGAAAATAAACTAAAGGTGCTACAGACCATCGGGCTCCAAACACCCGGTACCAACCTCACCAATTACAACCTTTACAATTAACTAAGTTACGGTCTGAACTTCGAGAAAACTTAACATAACATAACAGTAATAAAATACATTCACTCTCCATAAACCTAATCCCATCCCAATCACTCATGCTCTTCGTGTGCCACCTGTAAATCAATTTGTACCTGCAAGATGAACCAAGCAGCCCACCCCGAGAGGGGTGAGTCAGTTCCCTGGAATGGAACTGGTACAATTCTCCAAAAAACAAACTTATAAAACATAACTCTACAAAATAAACAGTAACATGAAAACAAACTCTTAAAAGTAAAACAGAGATAAAGCACTTCAAAACAATCAGTTAAGAGAAAAGAACACAAGACAAAGATAGAGATAAAGAACTTCCAAACCAAGTCATCCACTTAAGTAGTCACACCACATAGTTAGTAAGCACCCATTGCTGAGGTTAGAACCATTCTGGTTAAGAAGAGAAAGACTTAAGTAGTCACAAAGGACTAGAAGTGACATTAATATCCATAACCCGTGGTAGACAGTTTATGTCTCCACCTTTTCAGAAGATGATTCCCATAGACAAATATACTCAAGAGTGGAATAAACCAATTGGGAGAGATGGCCCCCACCGCCAGTCAGTTGCCACAAGGGCGAGGTAAACAGACCTCCGCTGTCAGTTGCCAAGGGGCGAGGTAAACAGACGCCTCCGTCAGTTGCCACAAAGGGCGAGGTATAGCAGACCTCCGCTGTCAGTTGCCACAAAGGGCGAGGTATAGCACCTCCGCTGCCACCGACCCGTTCTCAGTCATCGGTGAAAATGTGTGCACCACTTAATATAAATAATCCATACTCAGTACCAAGATTAACATCTCCCATATTCCCATTAGATTATTAACTGCACAAGAGCAATACCAAAACACTCAGTCCTACAGAGTGCAGAGGCGTAAACCCTCAACAATTAATACCCAATAGAAAATATCCATTCCCAATTAGGCTGATCAAACTCGACTCATGGATGAAACAATACCCATAGTCCAAAGGAAGAATTTACCAATACCAGATACTTTCCTATATTCCTAGTTACCCCACTAGATCATTACCTGCACCAGAGCAATACCAAAACACTCAGTCCTACAGAGTGCAGAAGCGTAAACCCTAGGCAGTTAATATCTAGTGAAACAACTAGATAGGAGGAACCAATAACCAAGGAAGTTTCACATACAGGCTCAGTTAGTCACAGCAAGCTCAGTCAGTCACCCAAACAGTTTCCCTTTTGAAATCCATTCAAGATCAGTTGGTGTTCCAAAACATTCCATAAAGTCCATCAGCAAAAGTATCAAGTACAAGAAATCGTACAAAACATTCCATAAGGTCCAAAACACCACAAGCTGAGTACGAGAAATCGTACCTGGGTAACGTTGTAGCAGTTCTAATCAACTTGCGCAAACAACCAACAGTACTCTGAAGAATATTAAAAGTAGTCTATCATCAAACGCTTGTAGCCTATGCTACACTTAAATAAACTCCTTACTCTTATTTCAAAGTCTCGGTTGTCTTTTAAGCTTCACTTAAATGCTATGAATAACCTTTGACTTGTCTTAGAATGTTGTATAACCCAAGGTTGTAAGACCAAGGAATGTATTCTATTAACACTCGTTAATTGTTCCATTCTCATCCACTTTATTCATACTTAACCATAATCCTCACTTTTAAAAACTTTTGAGACCTTTATATCATAAATGTGTTTTATATTATATAATCAATCTTAGAATTTCAATAACAATTCTTAAACTCAATACTTTTATTCTTACTTTAGGACATACATCGTGTTATGACCAATGATGGGTTTATCTTAGAATACTATACTATTATTTCACAATTTATTGACTATGTATCTTTATCAATATCTACTAGATAATCCATTATAACTAAGTTTTCCCCCCTTAACTTAATTATGATCTACATCCCGTATACTGAAATCGTAACGTTGTAGATGCATTTTAATATAACTTATTTGAGCTACTAAACTCAATTATCTTATCTTTAGTTCAGAATGGCCTTTAATTACAACCATCCATTAATCTTGTCATAAGTTGTTAAATTACTTTTCATCTTGAAATAACCATATTATAGTTAACTCAACTTATCAAACTCTCACATTTAGTATCCACCAGGTATATTATTTACTTAACCATAACTTTAAAATAAGGTGTTTTAAGATAACCCTTTTTATGTATCCTTACTTACATTTTAATTTCCCAAGTATTTAATTTTTACACACATTCTCTCCATAGAGTATGTATAATCCTTTTGTACTAAATTTTAATAAACCCATGTCTTAAATACATTTTATATTACTTACAAGACCAAAGGTTTCAAAGGAATAACTTAATAAATTGATTTCCTTTATTGTATTTAGGATGGACAATATATCTACATAAAGTAGAATTTATCAAAGAATTAAATTCTGGTTCGTAAGTGAAATTGTTAATTATTTAATAAGATAATCTATTATGAAAAATCCCCATACCTTATATTCAAATGACACATTAATTTTTCCCGTGTCAAAAGGTAAATCCTTATAGCCTCTTATGTAACTTAGTTCCTCTAAATAAAGGTTCAAAGGCTTATGTATCTAATTTCTATTTATAAACCTTTCAGTAAATCTTTAACTATTATGTACAACACTTTTTATAAACTCACATCTTGAATATTAGTAATAAATGTATTTTATGGCTAACTAATTCTAAGAAACTTAAGGATTATTATTTAGAGTAATTTCCTAATCATAGTTTAATATAGTTTTATACCATAATCCTTTTAATGATTTTATCTCAAAATATTAAGTTATTACTCAATACTATAAGTATTAAGAAATGATTAAATCTAGACTTATTTATCCTCTTCACATTTAGATGTAAAAGTAACTCATTTACTTTATTATTGCTTATATATATAAGAACATTTAAATGTAAAAGTATTTCATTCATTTTTTATCAATTATATAATAAGATCTATTTGTGTAACCCTTTATGTAAACTAATTACAAATATTCCTAAATTTCAACTTATTAATTTCTTAACCCAATTATAGATTTACATTGTGGACATTGACTAAATATATACATGTATTTTATACGTTTATATAAATCTTAGAAATTCAAAGATAATTAAAAACTCAACCCATGACCATAAATTAGTATCACCTCATATAATATTCTTTTATTAGTATCATGTAGAGGTTTAGTTTAACTCATTAATTCCTTCATACCCCATTTCTATAAGGTATTTTATTTCTTTTATTTATTTATTTATCGTATATATATATATATATGTATATATCCTTCCTATTATATTTCTCACAAGGAATGTTATTTCCTTTATCTATTTTTATTGTACTTATATACATATATATATGTATATATATCCACATATATCAAGATTTATCCAGAACATTCTTTAAGAGATTCTATTGTATTTAATTATATTTAATATCTTTTAGACATATCTAAAACTGATTTATGATTTACAAAATAAAGTATTTCCCTTAGTTTTAGTTAAACATATTAGCTTCCATATTATATATAATAAATAAATGTAGTTTAGTTAAATTCCTTGATTTAATATAAGTTTCTATTTATTTCTCTCATATAAATATATATATATATAAATATATGTAACAATTTTTACTTCACTTAAAGTTAATACCCAAAATATTTATAAACATACTGTATTAAATGTTAATTAGTCTTATTATATTTTCCCCAACCTATAAGTTCATAAATCAACTATACTTTAATTTTGATTACATTAAGAACTATATATATAAGTTATTCTTATGAAAAACTCACAAACACAATTTTTAAAACCTTTTCCGTTGCCCAAAAATTCCCAAACTTAATATACAGTAACTATAACATTTTAGACATATTATAAAATTTTTATCTCATAAAAATATCTTTTTAACTTAGCCAAATAATTCCAGAAAACCCGTAAATTGTAAAAATCATAACTTATGTTTAAAAACTCCAAAACCTTAATAATTTACATCAAAATAAACTACATAAAATAAGGAATCTATGGTTAAAATTTCAAGTCAAAATACATTCGGGAAGGTACTTAAATTAATTAAACAAGTTAGGGTTTATTCCTGGAAACAATATAAAAACTTATACTCTAAAATCGTATGTTTTAATCGTGGCCGTCCATCTTTATTAACTGAGATCGGACGGCCCGTGTTGCGCGAGTTCTTCAGAGAACTCAAATCGAAACCGAGTACTAATTCGACAATTCCTCACAATCTACAGAACGAAATCACGTGATTCTTGTTTCTATGGATTTGTAATACAATTTCGGTTCCAATGATGCTAATTTCCCCAATTTTAATGCAGAGCTCACCCAGTTTCGTATTCAATTCGAACGTTAGGGTTTAAACTAATTCCAGAGTACGATTCGGATATAAATTCGCCAAATTCTCCTAATCTAGAGCGTAATTGACACAATTGAAATATGGGTTAGGTCGGAATTGTAAAACCGGTTAGCATAATCGGAGGAATTTGAAGAAAGCTCACCGGAATTGCCCGAATCGAATTGATTTCGAGATCGGTTTCTGGAAAAATTCGAACTTCCGACCAGTTCGTGAAGCAACCTTCGAGGATCTATAAGTTATAGCACAGATCGAGTTAGGCTTTGTTTTTGGGCTCATTAGAAAGATGAAACTTAGATCTACACATGGATAACTAGAACTAATCCTAACTCGCATTATACAGAAAGAAAATTGACCCGAAAGTTACGAGTTTACCTCTTGTTTCCGGTATGATTTTATGTGCTGAAAAATCCGGAACTTTGAGCGACTATAACTTCCAAACGGTTATGATTCAGGCTTGGGCATAAACATAAGAATTGTAGACGGGTTAGAGATCTACACAACGAGCTAAAGAAATCAAAATTTGGTTGAGAAACGAAGGATTTATGGCTAGACGAATTTACCTGAATTCGAAGGAATTGAAAATCTGGGTTGCGACTGAGAAAGGTGCCAACTTGAGAACGATTCTCCCGTTGATGTAGATGGAGTTAGGGTTTATATGAGTTACGGTTGTGAAGATGATTCAAAGGAGAAGAGAATAAAGAAGACGGCTTGGAAAAATATTGAAAGATGAAGAAGATATAGCCGTCACAAGTTAGGTCAAAATCGGTTGTTTGCTGGAGAAAAACAAGGAGGTAAAAATCTGCTAAGTGTTGGGACGCACGAAAGGCTGACACGTGGCACTTTATGAAATTTTGGCTCTAAACTTCAAACTAGCATAACTTTGGCTAGGATGATCCGTTTTTGACGTTCTTTTTATCGATCTTCATGGTTTTTCATAACCTATTTTTGGTATAGGTTTCATGGCCTGGTTTGACCATCTCAAAAAGTCAACCTAGCAAGGCTTAATAAGCCTTAGGGTTTCTAGGATTTTATTGACTTTTGTGTTTCAAAACAATGTTCCAACACTTCCCAAAATCTTTATAATATATATGGAGTGTTTAATAATTTTCCCAAGATTTATTGACTTATAAATCTTATTATTAAATTCATAATACTATATAATAATTAGGGTTAAATTGGAGAAAACCCCTAAATAAATTTCCCAATTCCATATAATAATTTAATATTCATAATTCCATAAAATAATTTAATATTCATAATTCCATATAATAATTTAATACTTAATAGTATTATTAAAGGTTTAATAAAAGAAATCCCCTAAATTAATTTAAATTAATTTAGGGGTATTTCAATTAACCAATTGATTCTTGGTAATTTTACACTAAGGTTTATAAAATATAACTAACCATGATAATTTGGGTATTGCATTCTACCTCCCTTAAAAGAATATTACGTCCTCGTAATTAACTTAGCAATAACTCATACTTTAATCAAAGAATGACGGACAATTATATAAGATTTTGAGTTGCAAGAAGTCTCACCAAAGTTCGTAACAAAAGGACTGTAATTTGTTCAGATAAAATTCCTATAATTACCAAGGAAATATAACTCATTAAGGAGTTTTAATCATCTATCATTCATCTAAAATTCTTCAACACAAGAAGTTCTCTAAATCACAAAATTCATAACAACTCACTTGAGCATAGTAGGCTCTCATCACATTCGTCAATGAACTTTAACTCATATCATGATCATCACTTATGCCCCCATGGCAACATATATCTCAATCAATACTTCAATATCTTAAGCATAAGAGATTCAATCAACAACACAAACAATATACATATATATATAAAACATTAAACAAAAAGAAAACATCAGAAAGTAATTTCCCCCAGAAGACGACTTATCCAATTTTTAATCCTAAGGCCAAATATTCCATTTTTAATCTTTCTTAACCTATTTTCTAGCCGGATTTTCTAACATTTTATTTGGTCAAATTTTTTTTTTCAATTCAAGTTTAATATTAGTAAGCAGCGGAATCGAAACCTAAACCCGGGGCATTATTGCCACACTCGCAACTAAACGAGTGCTAAGGCCTAAATAATTAACTCACTAACCACCTATTATTATTAATAAAGTAAATACAACGCCTATTAAAATAATTTCTTACAAATGTAGAATTATCAAGCTAAAAATAAAAATCCAACTATAAATAATCAGACTATGTGGAGTCGTCTTCCCAAACCCCAAGGACTTCATCAGTACCTGTGGCAGAAATCCAAACAAACATAGAAAGGGCCACGATAAAGTCAGAAAAACTGAGTAAGCTACCACTTCACCACGTAAAAATCATTTTCTCTTTAGAAATCATTTTTAACAATATAACCACACAACATACAACACATTCCAACAATATTAACACACAATAACAAAATTATCATAACTGTAAAATACTTCACATTGGATTTCTTTAGTAACCCAAAAATATATTAGTCAGATTATTTTAATTATCTTCCTTGTCCCAACGCGCAGCCAGGACAAAACAACTTTACTTTCTCTTTGGGTACAACACGCAGCTGTAACCCGGACCCCAACACGCAGCTGGGAATCCAACCAAGCCACTAAATCCTTAAGTGTGCACACCCCCCAATAGTTCAAAGGACTAAGGAGTAGATCTAGGGCTAACTGTGTCCTAGTGCGGCCCATAGTATCTCAAACTTATGCGTCCTAATGCGGCCCGCATTTATCATCTCATCCATGTGTCCTAATACGGCCCACATGCACCATGGTTTTCTCATCTTAAAAATTATTTTATTCGTTATTATTCTTTACCATATAATCTCATCAAAATCCACATATTTTACCATAATAAATTATGATATCATCCTTATTGAATAAATAATTCAATTTTCACAAAATCATTTCGTTAACGATTTCACAACAATATCAGTTGATCTCATAAATAAACTCATAACAATTTTCCATCAATCTCTTTAGAAAATATATTTAAATAACCACTATTATCCATTACAAAATAAATCATTCACATAAGAAAATGAAATTATCACTAACACTTAACACTTCAATCTCAAACAATGATCACACACAAAATTCACATCCATGTGAAAATTCATTATTATAAATATAATATAAAATTAGTGAACATAGTAACTTACCTCAAAAAGAACATTATCATTTGCACCCACCAAACATATAATTACCCACTACTCTTCGTTTACACATTTTGGCACCGATTTGTTGACATCATCAATGAAAGAAACAACTCTAGCTGCTACATGCTACCGTTACTTCATATTGTGGCCGCCCAAGATAGAAAAAGAAAACTAATTGATCCTTTTTTTCATCTTTTCCTTTTCTGTGTGGTGAGAAGAGAGATTTTTTTTCTTTTTGAATCTATGATATAGAGAAAGGAGGCGCGACATAGAAGGAATTTTTTTTCCTAGTCTAGATGAGAAGAGAGATATTCGAGTATAGAGGATGAGCGGATAAAATGGAACATCAAATGAGCGTATATATAGGAGACCGAGGGTAATTGAAGAGCGAGGAATATAAACTGTTTAATTAATACATAAAGTAATTATTCAATCAATAAAGAATATTAAACCTTTTAATGAATAGAAAATTAGAAGTTAGGAAATGTGAAGAGTAAAGGATTTAATAAATGGAGTTGGAAATATGGAAAGTTTAAAGTGATTAACTAAATAAAATCAGAAAATACCAAAAGGTGTAACCGACATATACTAAAACTAACTTATTTAGTGTGTGTAATCAAATCAAAGCTATCATTATTATAATAAGTTATAAACAAATAAATACGCTAAAATAATACGAAATACATTTGATCATATTATTACATCAAAAATCATAACCGAAGTATTTTGAATCGGGTTATTTATTAAAATGAATCATACTATATAACATGCTCATAAATTATAATATAATCCTCATAAACTACTTATTATACTTGCGAACTAATATACGACTAAACTATATAATAGATATATTTTGAATCAACAGTATTATTTGAATCATATCATTATAATTATTATAGCTCCATTTTTAATAACTAAATATACCAAGTTAACTAGAGAAATACAAGGATCATTAATACGAAGATACAAATAACCACTACCATAGTTTTAAACAGATTATTTTATTAAACGCATTGTCTTTATTAAATATTGTATAATATGCTCACAAACTATATAATATATCCGTAATCTATTTTATATGCTTGTAATTATAAATGATTCCATAAACTATGTAATATATTTGTAAACTATACTACATAATATATGTATTTTGAAATTTAGGGGTATTTCAGCCCACATCGACGCCCACGCTTAATGTCATCTCTTTCCATCTTCTCTGCCAGGGTGGGCGCTCACATGGTTCACACGCCGACCAAACAAGTCCATCTATAGTTTTAAAGAGCTCAACAGCTGTTTCTATCACACTTCACGTCAAACGATAGACCAAGAGGACATCTTTCGAACTCCTAGGTATGTGACAATGCCATTACTAGGAGGATGTCAAGGAGTACAACAAATGACTCCGCAAAGCTGTCACAAAGGTCGTTGAGCACAAAGACTCGGTCATTGGCTCTTCCTACTGTTACAACTTGGCAACCTCTAAGTCTTATGACGAGCTGACTACTGGCCAAAAGTTACATCAAGGGAGAGAAAACCGTTCACATAGCCCAAAAACTGGCCAAAATAGCTACATCTACTTTGACGATGATGAGCCCATCAAGAGAACGGGAAAACACAAAGGTCACATGGGGAACCAAGACTCCGGGTATTGCATCGGGGGAAACAGTCACAACAAGAGCAACAACCCTGAATCCCAGACTAAGCCTATCACCACGACAGCTCGGCCAAGCAGTAACAACCTCACCATGGGAAGCGGCCTAACGTATCAGAACTCATGTGGCTTAATAGGCCGATGATGGAGGTCTTTGCAATCATTACAAGAGAAGGCCTTATGGGGGACACCCAGCTCACTACATGTCTTGATGGAAAAGGTTGAAGATGTATTACGAGTTCCATACCCACGCTGGTCACAACACAGAAGGCTGTAATGAACTCCATAAAGAGCTTGATCAGGCCTCCCGCCAGGGTGCTTTGGACTAGTACATCAATCGCCCAAACACCTCAACCGGCAAGGGAGATAGAAGGAAGAAGCTCCAATCGAACAACAACTTTGAATCTGAAAACCGCCATCCCAAGAAGCAAAGAGACAGATCGGTGTTCAAGCAGACTAAGCCTATCACCACGACAGCTCGGCCAAGCAGTAACAACCTCAGCATGGGAAGCGGCCTAACGTATCAGAACTCATGTGGCTTAATAGGCCGATGGTGGTGGTCTTTGCAATCACTACAAGAGAAGGTCTTATGGGGGACACCCAGCTCACTACATGTCTTGTTGGAAAAGGTTGAAGATGTATTACGAGTTCCATACCCACGCTGGTCACAACACAGAAGGCTGCAATGAACTCCATAAAGAGCTTGATCAGGCCTCCCACCAGGGTGCTTTGGACTAGTACATCAATCGCCCAAACACCTCAACCGGCAAGGGAGAGAGAAGGAAGGAAGAAGCCCCAATCGAACAACAACTTTGAATCTGAAACCCGCCATCCCAAGAAGCAAAGAGACAGATCGGTGTTCATGATAGCCTGCCGAGGCTATGACACCAATCGGGATCGGAAATGGGCCATCAATGAGCCACACAATACCAATTCAAACAGACCAACCAAGAAAAGCGCGCCAACCATCAGCTTCACCGATGACAATACGAAGGATATAACCTTCTCCCATAATGACATGTTGTCATTACAACACAAATCCACAATCGAGACATGCACCAGATTTTAGTGGACGATGGCGATGGATTCAACTTAATCACTTTGAATGCTTACATGTAGTTGGATGCCCCCAAAAAATGGGTGAATGACTGTAACACCCCTACCGCTAATACCGTCATTACTGTACAAATACTTACCTTCGCAGCGGATACTCATACACAACGGCGGGTGTACAATGCCGTTAGTCACCCACGTGACTAACAAGGCAAGTTACAATACTACATACTATCGGTCTGATGAAAATGAACGTACCGAGTGCTCTACACAATACACAATTTCCCTTGCATACTCAACCATAATACATATACAACTCCAATACGATACTATACCGAGTATACTACAATCCGTAAATTACTGATACTGCTTGGACTTCTAAATCCCAATACATTACAAGTACAATCCCTTTTATACAACTACCATGCTTACATAGCAGTCCCGTCCTACTCTCTCGAACGGTGATCAGCTTCGGGTACCTGCACACAAAAACGGTCCCCGAGGGGGTCAGCTTACGCTGCGCATGAAATTCGCATATACCGCGTGCTAACCGCAGTACGCCGACTACTTTGGGTCGGATATACATGGAGTTCATTTTACATGCATACATACATACAATTATACACTATACATTCAACAATACTTATATACACATACAAGATTCAATATCTACTAAGGAAGAAACTCGATAGTCGACCGTTCGTATTAGTTACTTGCTCATTGATGTCGTGGTTTGTCGATATCGTACTATATACTACTCCTTACTTGTTACCCGTTACTTTACTCTTACATGCTCATCACTCCATGCTCCTACCCTTACTCGTACACACTCCTTACTACTCTTACTCGTTACTATACTCGTACATACTCGCTGCTCAATACTCTGTACTTACTCATACGTACTCATTACTCAATATTACTCATACGTGCTCTATACTCAATACTCAGTACTTACTCATACATACTCAATACCCGGTACTCATTTCATACTCATACTTACGCAATACTCAATACTCATTACTTGGTCTCTGGGTGGAGTCATACACAAGACTCGCCACCGGGCCTACAATTCGAAGGCTATACACTTAGCTCCTCAATATACAATTGTCCATTTCTACCGACTTACATTCCCAACACTCCTCTCATGGAGTATCTTACACTCTTATGGATTAGCCTAGGAGTATCTCTCTTGATAACCTCCACTAGCTTAGGGAATTACTACCGTCTAGTATTCTCAGGTTTAAGGGTTTCCCCAACGTATTGAATACTCTCATGTTCGGGACATTATTTACATCAGTCGGGTCCTCTCATAATGGGTCAACTATATACTAAGGGGCTTTGAGATCCCTCATCATTCTTATACTCTCAAGTTCATGACTTGCACCAACATTGATTCCTCTAATTGAGGTTACTTATGTATTTCCACTACTTATTGTGTGTGGACTATTCATTTCAATTTCCTACTGTTATCGGGAGGTTACTACTCCCATACACTCTCTCACATTCTAGTGAGTTCATTGGTTTGCGTAACGTCCGTGGTTCGTTAGTTAGTGCGTGTCTACGTTCCCGTTAGTTCACTCCATGACTCTTACTACGAGTCACTACACAAGGAGACTCATCTATGAGTCGGTCTACGCACTAGGTGAGGCCACACAATCAATCAAGAAATGTTAGCTCATACAACATACAACAAGAACATACAACGAAAGGCAATAAACCGTTTTCATGCTTTAGTCTTGATTAGCCGGCATACAGCACACAAATCAACGTAACTCGGTTAGCATACGGGGCATGAGAAAATCATACCTTTCACCGGAGTTAGCTTTACCATGTGTTCCCTTGTTCCTTGGTTCACATTTGTTCCACTGGTAATGTTTCAAACATTGCTATTAATGCTATGCTCATACGATACATCAATAATTACTACTCCGTACTTACCCCGTTGTCCCGTTGTTTCGGTTTAACTTAATGTTCTTAAACCTACAACTTTCCTAATGACTTATCCAACTTGTTTACACTTCGTTAGGGCCTTTAAATATACCAAACAAGGCCTTAACAACTTCTACAAAAAACCAATACCATCGCTTCCCCATCATTTAGAGACTTAAAACCACTTTCTGTTGCAATTTTACACTGGTCCGGGTTGTGTCCTGGTTTTTACAAACCCGGACCAGACACGGTTTTAAAGTTTCTGGACAGTTTTACATGTGGTCCTGGTTGTGTCCTGGTTTCAAACCCGACCACCCCTGGGATGGCTTTCTAGTGCGTTTTTGATGTGGTCCGGGTTTGTGTACTTGTTTAAAAACCCGGACCATGTCTGTAGGTGTTTAAATTGACAGTTTTTGACCTCTTTCCACCCCTAACTCACCTCCAATCTTCCTAATCATCCCACATGTATTCCAACATATTTTAGCACCTTAATCTTGCTCAAAGCCTCCTTAAATCATGGATCAAACTTATCTCTTAATTCATGCTCCTTTCTACAAGTTTTCCATCCTCTCTGTTACAGTTAGCACACTTGTGCATTTCCTTTACTCCTCTTTGCATTTTGCATCTTGTCCCAACTTCATCTTGCCATTCCAATCCCTTTCCAAACAACTACACTACCTATACCAAAGTCCAACCCCCTTTTTACCAAATCTTGCACACTAGTTTTTCCTAGTTTCTACAATGTGTTTTTGATACTCTTTGCTACAGATTTTCATCTTCTTATTCCTCATACTACCATTACCATTCCATAGCTACTAAACATCTCTACTAACTCCAATACACACCTTGGTTCTCCCATTCACCAAGTTATCCACTAATGCACAATTTCTACTAAAATTTTGCTATAGTTCACCTACAATCCTCACTTATCCACACATATCCATCTCACCAAAATCATTCCTATTCTAGCCACACCCATACAAGGGTCCTACCAGCAATACAAGAAATCTTACAATATAAATTCACCAATACTTCCTCAATCCACAATACAAATACTCATATACAATTATTTGGCTCTAAGGCCTACAATCCACATACTTGCCCACAAATACTAAAACATTCACAACTACAATACTTGGTACAATAGTTTAGGTTCTTTTATTTGCTTACCCATTCCCATTACACTAATGCATTAAATTGAGCATTAGGAAGGAGCTCTTACCTTGAGCTTTTGATTCCTTCTTTTCTTTTCCTTCCTCTCTTCCTTTCTTTCTTGTACAAATCGATTTGTGGGGGATGGAGTACCAAACTCCATCCCAACACCACATTACATAAAGAGAACATAGTTAAACTTCTAACCTCTTAAACTTCACTAATTCAATGAAGGGTTTAGATTACCATTAGTTAGGGTTTTTACCTTGGAGCTCTTAAGAGAGGTTTTCAAGCCTTGGATGCAAAGGAGAGTTCCTCCACCATGGTAGAGTGAACCCAGCTCAAACAAAGAAGAAACAAGGCATTACAAGGAGGGGCAAAAATCGGCCACCATAGAGAATGGGGAAGAATGGATTTTTCTTGAAACTTTTTACCTTAGGAGGAAGAGGAGACTCCAAGCTTCACAATGGTGTGCTTTTCTCTTCAAATGGGGAAAACCCATGGAGATGAAGTTGCTCATTTTCGGATTTTGGAAAGATAGAAATGTAGAGCTTGAGAAGAGGAGTTCAAATATGTATTTGTTTTTGATTTGGAGCTTACATGTGGATGGAGCATGAGGTTGAAGTTGGAGCTGCCATGGAAGCCATGGGAGAGCTCCCAAAATCGCCCAAATCAGAGAGAGAGAGGAGGGAGAGGACGGTGGAGAAGGAAGGAGGGAAGGAGAGAGAAGAGAGAAATGAGGGGGAGAGAGAAAAGGTAAGTTGCTTTTACCTTTTATTCCTCTTTTGCTTTTTGACTCATTATTTATTTAGCTAGTGTGTGTGTGAGAGAGGCTGTTTACACTAATAAAAACCGGCCCCCACTGTTATACTAGCTGGAGCGTTTTTCGTCTTTTACTGAACACGCTTGTTATTTTACCCAGTTTCGATACTATTCACTAACCGGGCCCGTTTTCCGGAATTTTCTTGTTTCTTTACTTTTACTAAATATTAAGCTTCTGTTAATGCTTAATAATTATTATTAATGATTTATAATTTTTACGGGTCTGTTTGACCACTTAAAGTACATTTTCGGGTTTCCTCGAAAATGTGCGCTAAAGCTCTTTTGGCGTTTTAATACATTTCTTGGATCCGTTTTCTTCGGGAATCATTCCCGTATACTAATTAGGCATGAATAAGCCCTTAGGGATCCTTACGATACTATAACCGAGGTCTCGTACCTCCTATGGTATTTAACGCTCGTTTTAGCGTTTTTCGCTTTTAAGCGTTTTCCTTCATTTCTTTTGGATTTATTTTCTTACCAAAAATTACTTAGGCACTATTAGGCCCTTAAATACTAGGTTAGATTATATAATCAACCATATTTAAGTTCGGGGTATTTCAATCTACCCCCCTTAAAGAACTTTGCCCTAAAGTTGGTGAATCTAATACTGTTACTCTACATATACTCTATGCTAGGTTATGATCTCTACACATAACTTGTCAAACTCCAAATGTCTGACATGATGCATACTACGCATCCAAACAGCATGTCACTGCATGCATAGCAATCAAAAATATCCGTTTTACTTCTCTCAAGGGGGTCCATCCGCAGACAATTAGGTACAATCCTCCCCCAATGGAGAGTGATCCCTCAGGTACCGGTCACGTTTGAACACTTACGCTTTCTGGTTCACGGCCGTCATGACTTGAGCACTTACGCTTTCTGGCTCTACGGTCCTTTGGTTCTGATCAAATTCATTTTGCACATATAGAGATCCTCAGCACTTACTCATACTTACTTACTCATACTTTACTCATACTTACGCTACTTACTCGGGACTACGCTGCCCCAGTGCCCTTGGAAAAATACAAAACACGCACTGTTACCGTACACCCGGTGTAGTGGTGTTTCAAAACTAATCAACACTCCCACCGACTCACAACTAGCTTCTCCTCTATGGTTTCGACCGGATACCCGTGCCTAGGCTGGGGAGGTCCACTAGCGCCCGTGGGAGCGGTTTCAAAACCGATCCTATTCTCAAGTTTTAGAAAACATTGTACCAAATTAGTTTTGGAAATTCATTTTGAAAAACTTGCATACATCCCAATGCCATTTATGATGATTATACCTAATACTAGTGTTATATTGTGACCACTTAAGGGAGCTTCCAGAGTCCTTCAACCCAATGTGATCAGCATTGGTGTTGAATTATCCTTCCACCCCAATTTGTGTTCGGCTTCCTTGATCGCTAGCAAATCAAGTTCCACTTCCCACCTCAATACAAACAGACAGATTGTCAAAATTATTTTTTTTCGTTTTTCTATCTTTTAATCTTGCTACTCATATCATACACATACATTTTCCAATTCTTATGATTCGCTTACTACTTACTAATCATTTCATCATTACTACATCTTCTCCAACTACTATACTTAAGAACTTCGAGGTGTAATATTCCAGAATTTGCTATACCAATTATACTCATAAAATACATCGGTGTCATACCGATTTATACTCATACATACATCGGTTCCATACCGATTTATACTCTCAAGTCTCCCATACATACTCATTCCTCATACTATTACCAACGGGGTCCTCATCCCCTGGAGTTTCTCTACTCGTTTTCCTATACTTACTTCCCAATTTACCACAATTACACATGAGTGAGTACAAATGTTTTTGTAACATAAGTATAACTCATTAAAACAAATTCTTTTGCGCTATGCGCATTGTAGTTACACCACCTATCACGTAAAACATAATTCGCGGTTTCGCTCTACCCCCCTTAAAAGGGATTACGCCCACGTAATCTACCATGTGTCAACATTGGACCTTGGTTGAGGGCATTCAGCCGTCATGGAGTGGTTCGGCTTCCGTGCGGTCTATTATACAATGTTCCTTTACCAACGGGTCTTAACCGTATTACTGGTTAGTCCCTGCATCAGAGTTTCATCGGAGTTATTTAACTCTTAACCGGGTTTCGGTTCTAGCCTAGATGGCTTCCAGGCATTGATGATTAACCTTTTATTCACTTGTGTCTTTCACTTAGAATTTTGGGCCCACTAGCTTCTGCTGCGCGACCCTGATAACTGGGGTTATTCGCCCTTCTTGTTATCCTTGACGGGTTACCCATCATCTTTTAGTAACCATATGTGGTGTTCTTTTCGTGCTCAAACTCGATGAGTTTTAGATTGTAACCAGCTCTCTGGTAATCTATATACATGTTGTTGTGTTTTGTAGTGATCATTCACTTGGATCCTCCGACTTATTGTCGGTTGAGGTTAAGTCACTACTTAGTTGTAGTGCTTCCTCTATTGTTAGTGGCTTCTGAATTCTGCTCACTATTTTGTCTGGTACTAGTGTTACTCGTATGACCTTGCATTTCCAATGCGTCGGTCCTCGTGACTTTCTTAAGTCTCCTTTCACTTTTATTCCAATGGAACTCACATCTTGTGATTGTTGGTGTGTTTCGCACTCTTCGTGCTTCTTTGGCCTTAGGCCGCATGGTTTGTTTCTAAGCTTTTGCTTAGCTTGCTTATGCCATGTTCACTGGTGAAAGGAAGAATTACTACAATTTACATTTCTCATATTCCTAGCTATCCCACTCGATCATTATCTACACAAGTGCAATACCAAAACACTCAGTCCTACAGAGTGTAGAGGCGTGAACCCTGGCAGTTCATCTCTTATGAGATCGCAATAGGCTGATCGTTACTCTTTCAGGTGGTGCTTCATCATTTGGTGCAGACTCTGGCTGGTTGCCCGGTTTGTCTACCATTATGTATTAACAACTTCATAGTATGGGTGACTACTCGCATACGTTGGTCGCTTGCTGCGCACCATGTTCTTATTGATTCCCCAGTATTGGCTTACATGGCATCCACTGTTGCTAGCTTCAGCTCATGCATTTCTATCATTTATACAATGGTTCCCCATGTATTTGGCAAATACAGAATATGGTATTCTTTTATTTTCTGAGCTGCCAAGCACCATTGGTTTTATAACCGGTTACTCCTTGGTTGTCATCCATTGCTGTTGAAGCTTATTTCACATTGCTTGACAATAATGTATGCTCAGGCTTGACTACATTAGTAGTTCTGAAAGGATATTTTCCCCGACAGTTACTGGTGATATCCCCTTCTTGGGGTCCATGTGTCCACCGCTCTTGCGGTCTCACACTTATGAGGGGTATCCTCAATTACTGATTGTTACTCTTTTACCGGTGTCATCCTTGACCACTCTCCATACAGTTCATGTTGGTTTTGCAACCGTTGGGTGTGTGTGGTAATAGTTTCAAGGCCTACTAGCCATATTGCCTAGAGCTCTGCTCATCATAGGTTGTTCCGAGTGATTATTTCTCCATAAGCTATTGCTGAGTTGGAGGTGATACTGGGCTCCATGATAGATCGTCACATCACGTTCCGTATGTTGGAGACCCCTTTGTATCTTGGTATTGATCGGTATCGTTTATTAATTTGGGGTATCCCCTGTCAAGTGGGATCCCTCCGGTGTTCTAACCAATGTTCGTTTCAATTATGGTGTTCTTACCACGACATCTCGTTCAACAGTGTTGACTGGATACCCTTCATGGATTGCTCCTGGGTATTATTGTTATGTTATTGCGTCTGGCGGACATTTATAAGGATGTCCAGTTTGTTATCCTACCTTGCGGTTCTGGATCTAAGTCATCCGTTGAGGGTTGTAACGTCTCCCGTCCTTAGGGTAGACCATTGGTGTTTTTCCTTATGTTATAACGGATTTGATATCCCTTCCGGTGATGATGGTATTTCTGGTACCTTATAACATCACCTTGTGTGTGTGGCAGTTGATCCGGGATTCTATCCGTTCATTGAACACTGATGTGTTAATGTTAGGCATTTGCCTTACTGTGTTTAGACTGGGTATCCTTCCAGTCATTCTGTAGTAGGTTCTTGACTCCTTAGTTGTAAGCTTATCTGGGTTCTCTTTGCTCGTTTCAGGTATCCAACTGTTCTGTTTCGAATTTACTTATGGTCCGTAGAACAGATGTTACTACTCCCGTGTTCGTACACTACATGTATACATACGTGGGGTACCGTCTTGGCACGTTACACTTACTAACTACATGTCAGGCCCGCAAGCTCCTTCGGAGTGCGGTCGTCCCACATCCCGTATTTGGGTACACTAGTAGTGTTCGTCACACGCCTAGGTGAAGTATTCTATTGTCAACTCCTCTAGTATCACTCTATGATACTCACCGTAATTCCGTCTGTTTGGTTTTAAAAATCCAAGGTTTAAAAGAAGAGTTGGTTCTGAAGGAAAAATCTGAGTTTTGAAATAACAGTTTGGCGTAAAAGGAATTCTTCATGGCGTTGCCATGATTGAGGTCTTGACCAAGTTCAGCTTCTCGCTGACTGGTATACTCTTAATACAATGTCGGGCCGTTAGGCCTTTCCGAAGTTCCATTATTTAGATACTGAGGATTGGCGATCCTATATTTGCTCCATTCGTCATAGCGGTACTTTAGTAAGTATTGCGGGTTGTCAAAAACTTCCAACTGTCTTGTAGTTGCTGCACTTGCCCTGGGCAAGTGCGCGGGTTAGGTTGTTTTTCTGTAACGTATACCGGTTACGGTATCGTTTCTATCCACAATTGGTGGTCTTATTAGATCTTCCTTTGATCCTTTGATCTTGGTGATCGATCTCCTGAGTCGCTTCGCAGTATACTTGACATGATTGTCGTCCATCCGGGTGTCTCACACCTTCAGTGTGGTTAACGAGACTTGACTTATCCTTAGGAACCAGGTTGTGGTCCTATAGGTGTATGTGTTATGATTTCTTTCATAGTTGTCTGAACTATGTTGTTCGGTTATTGCAGCCTCTTGGCATGTAGGTTTGGTATTAATCCAACCTCGACTAGCTCTTAGTCGGTTTGTATACCGTTGTTGGTATCATCAAAGATTGCGGCCGTAGACTCTCTTGTCTCGGCTTGTTACTCCATTTCCTTGCTTCATTGCCCGACTATGCTTCTCTTCTTACTGGCTACACCTGGTTCTCGCGACTGCGAAGCATGTCACCCATGGTGCCATAAATCCATCATCCTAGTGCTTAGGATCTTCATTCCTCCGCCATAAGTGCGGTCCTTGTCATTCAACGGGAACCGTCATCGGGACTTCCAGTTCTTGGACTCTACCGTACGACATGTTCTTTTCTAATAAGGTTTGTTTTTGCGACTGCCAGATCGGTTTTACCCGAGTGTGAGAGGTCTTTCCATCTCTCTGGCGTTATTACTCCCAACTTAATACCATGGGTTGCGGAGGGCGGGGTATGGTTGTTGTAGGTTTCCGGTTCACTTGGAAGTTCCTAACTAGCGTACCTCTCACGCTAACACTCAACCCTTAGCCCTAAGTTTCTAATTCCTAACTCGGTATTTCCCTAAACTCGGTATTTCATCCATCAGAGCGATACTTCGCTCTGATACCACTTTTTGTAACACCCCTACCGCTAATACCGTCATTACTGTACAAATACTTACCTTCGCAGCGGATACTCCATACACAACGGCGGGTGTACAATGCCGTTAGTCACCCACGTGACTAACAAGGCGAGTTACAATACTACATACTATCGGTCTGATGAAAATGAACGTACCGAGTGCTCTACACAATACACAATTTCCCTTGCATACTCAACATAATACATATACAACTCCAATACGATACTATACCGAGTATACTACATCCTTAAATTACTGATACTGCTTGGACTTCCAAATCCCCAATACATTACAAGTACAATCCCTTTTATACAACTACCCATGCTTACATAGCAGTCCCCGTCCTACTCTCTCGAACGGTTATCAGCTTTGGGTACCTGCACACTAAAAACGGTCCCCCGAGGGGGTCAGCTTACGCTGCGCATGAAATTCGCATATACCGCGTGCTAACCGCGGTACGCCGACTACTTTGGGGTCGGATATACATGGAGTTCATTTTACATGCATACATACATACAATTATACACTATACATTCAACAATACTTACATACACATACAAGATTCAATATCTACTAAGGAAGACAACTCGATAGTCGACCGTTCGTATTAGTTACTTGCTCATTGCTACGTCGTGGTTTGTTCGATATTCGTTACTCTACTCATACCTATCCTTACTTGTTACCCGTTACTTTACTCTTACATGCTCATCACTCCATGCTCCTACCCTTACTCGTACACACTCCTACTCCATACTCGTTACTATACTCGTACATACTCGCTGCTCAATACTCTGTACTTACTCATACGTACTCATTACTCAATACTTACTCATACGTGCTCTATACTCAATACTCAGTACTTACTCATACATACTCAATACCCGGTACTCATTTCATACTCATACTTACGCAATACTCAATACTCATTACTTGGTCTCTAGGCGGAGTAATACACAAGACTCGCCACCGGCCTACAATTCGAAGGCTATACACTTAGCTCCTCAAATATACAATTGTCCATTTCTACCGACTTACATTCCCAACACTCCTCTCATGGAGTATCTTACACTCTTATGGATTAGCCTAGGAGTATCTCTCTTGATAACCTCCACTAGCTTAGGGGAATTACTACCGTCTAGTATTCTCAGGTTTAAGGGTTTCCCCAACGTATTGAATACTCTCATGTTCGGGACATTACTTACATCAGCCGGGTCCTCTCATAATGGGTCGACTATATACTAAGGGGCTTTGAGATCCCTCATCATTCTTTACTACTCTCAAGTTCATGACTTGCACCAACATTGATTCCTCTAATTGAGGTTACTTATGTATTTCCACTACTTATGTTTGTGGACTATTCATTTCAATTCTCCTACTGTTATCGGGAGGTTACTACTCCGTACACTCTCTCACATTCTAGTGAGTTCATTGGTTTGCGTCAACGTCCGTTGGTTCGTTAGTTTAGTGCGTGTCTACGTTCCCGTTAGTTCACTCCATGACTCTTACTACGAGTCACTACACAAGGAGACTCATCTATGAGTCGGTCTACGCACTAGGTGAGGCCACACAATCAATCAAGAAAGGTTAGCTCATACAACAACAAAACAAGACATACAACGAAAGGCAATAACCGTTTTCATGCTTTAGTCTTGATTAGCCGGCATACAGCACACAAATCAACGTAACTCGGTTAGCATACGGGGCATGAGAAAATCATACCTTTCACCGGAGTTAGCTTTACCATATGTTCCCTTGTTCCTTGGTTCACATTGTTCCACTGTAATGTTCAAACATTGCTATTAATGCTATGCTCATACGATACATCAATAATTACTACTCCCGTACTTACCCCGTTGTCCCGTTGTTTCGGTTTAACTTAATGTTCTTAAACCTACAACTTTCCTAATGACTTATCCAACTTGTTTACACTTCTTAGGGCCTTTAAATATCACCAAACAAGGCCCTAACAACTTCTAAACCAATACCATTCGCTTCCCCATCATTTAGAGACTTAAAACCACTTTCTGTTGCAATTTTACACTGGTCCGGGTTTGTGTCCTGGTTTACAACCCGGACCAGACACGGTTTAAAGTTTCTGGACAGTTTTACATGTGGTCCTGGTTTGTGTCCTGGTTTCAAACCCGGACCACCCCCTGGGATGGCTTTTGGTGCGTTTTTGATGTGGTCCGGGTTTGTGTACTTGTTTACAACCCAGCATGTCTGTTAGGTGTTTAAATTGACAGTTTTTGACCTCTTTTCCACCCCTAACTCACCTCCAATCTCTTCCTAATCATCCCACATGTATTCCAACATATTTTAGCACCTTAATCTTGCTCAAAGCCTCCTTAAATCATGGATCAAACTTATCTTAATTCATGCTCCTTTCTACAAGTTTCCATCCTCTCTGTTACAGTTAGCACACTTGTGCATTTCCTTTACTCCTCTTTGCATTTTGCATCTTGTCCCAACTTCATCTTGCCATTCCAATCCTTTCCAAACAACTACACTACCTATACCAAAGTCCAACCCCTTTTACCAAATCTTGCACACTAGTTTTCCTAGTTTCTACAATGTGTTTTTGATACTCTTTGCTACAGATTTTCATCTTCTTATTCCTCATACTACCATTACCATTCCATAGCTACTAAACATCTCTACTAACTCCAATACACACCTTGGTTCTCCCATTCACCAAGTTATCCACTAATGCACAATTCCTACTAAAATTTTGCTATAGTTCACCTACAATCCTCACTTATCCACACATATCCATCTCACCAAAATCATTCCTATTCTAGCCACACCCTACAAGGGTCCTACCAGCAATACAAGAAATCTTACAATATAAATTCACCAATACTTCCTCAATCACAATACAAATACTCATATACAATTATTTGGCTCTAAGGCCTACAATCCACATACTTGCCCACAAATACTAAAACATTCACAACTACAATACTTGGTACAATAGTTTAGGTTCTTTTATTTGCTTACCCATTCCCATTACACTAATGCATTAAATTGAGCATTAGGAAGGAGCTCTACCTTGAGCTTTTGATTCCTTCTTTCTTTTCCTTTCCTCTCTTCCTTTCTTCTTGTACAAATCGATTTGTGGGGGATGGAGTTACCAAACTCCATCCCAACACCCACATTACATAAGAGAACATAGTTAAACTTCTAACCTCTTAAACTTCACTAATTCAATGAAGGGTTTAGATTACCATTAGTTAGGGTTTTTACCTTGGAGCTCTTAAGAGAGGTTTTCAAGCCTTGGATGCAAAGGAGAGTTCCTCCACCATTGTAGAGTTGAACCCAGCTCAAACAAAGAAGAAACAAGGCATTACAAGGAGGGGCAAAAATCGGCCACCATAGAGAATGGGGAAGAATGGATTTTCTTGAAACTTTTTACCTTAGGAGGAAGAGGAGACTCCAAGCTTCACAATGGTGTGCTTTCTCTTCAAATGGGGAAAACCCATGGAGATGAAGTTGCTCATTTTCGGATTTTGGAAAGATAGAAATGTAGAGCTTGGAGAGAGGAGTTCAAATATGTATTTGTTTTTGATTTGGAGCTTACATGTGGATGGAGCATGAGGTTGAAGTTGGAGCTGCCATGGAAGCCATGGGAGAGCTCCCAAAATCGCCCAAATCAGAGCGAGAGAGGAGGGAGAGGACGGTGGAGAAGGAAGGAGGGAAGGAGAGAGAAGAGAGAATGAGGGGGAGAGAGAAAAGGTAAGTTGCTTTTTACCTTTTATTCCTCTTTTGCTTTTTGACTCATTATTTATTTAGCTAGTGTGTGTGGGTGTGAGAGGCTGTTTACACTAATAAAAACCGGCCCCCACTGTTATACTAGCTGGAGCGTTTTTCGTCTTTTACTGAACACGTTGTTATTTTACCCGGTTTCGATACTATTCACTAACCGGGCCCGTTTTCCGGAATTTTCTCGTTTCTTTACTTTTACTAAATATTAAGCTCCGTTAATTCTAATAATTATTATTTAATGATTTATAATTTTTACGGGTCTGTTTGACCACTTAAAGTCACATTTTGGGTTTCCTCGAAAAATGTGCGCTAAAGCTCTTTTGGGCGTTTAATACATTTCTTGGATCCGTTTTCTTCGGGAATCATTCCCGTATACTAATTAGGCATGAATAAGCCTTGGGATCCTTACGATACTATAACCGAGGTCTCGTACCTCCTATGGTTATTTAACGCTCGTTTTAGCGTTTTCCTCATTTCTTTTGGATTTATTTTCTTTACCAAAAATTACTTAGGCACTATTAGGCCTTAATACTATGTTAGATATATATATAATCACCATATTTAAGTTCGGGTATTTCAATGACGTCAGTTGCGGTCTCATCGACTTCCTGGAGACAGAGTCTCATTCAAAGGGTACAACCAAGTTGCGGATGACACTTGAAGACGGTGAACTCATATACATAGAGAGGGTCAAATTCCTTTTAATGGACGACCTCCCTGGCTACAACGCCTTCCTGAGATGCCCTGGCGTCTCGCCTTCCACTCTGTCTCAAGCACGATGTGCCTAAAGCTGAAGTTCCAGACCCACTATGGGAAAGTAGCCACTATGAAAGGCCATCGGAAGATGGCACTATCTGCAACGTGGAGGCATCCAAGGTAAAGACCGGACTTCAACCCCTGAACTGGCTAGTGCCCCCCCCTTCTCCCTCGCCAAAGTCAGGTAATGACCAGAGCTCTCACCAGGTATACCCCTTCTCTAACTCCCCAAGCAAAATTCTAAATATCGGCAATTCATTTTATGACACAACTCACGCCCCACTAGTAAGTCTTCTTGTCTTTAAAAGAAAAAGCTTTGTCTGGCTAATTTATATATTGGCACTGTTGAGTCTCAGACCGCAGCTAAGCTCTATGATCTACTCCATTAGTCGGTAAAACTTTTGGGGGTGTGCACACTTAAGGACTTAGAGTGAGAGTGAACTGGATCGGTCCCAACTCTGTTGTGGTACCAATTATTGGAACTTGTAAATTGTGGAACTTTGGTAACTCCCATCATTCCGAATTGTTTGTGATATTACTGATTGGTAATTGAGATTATTTTGATGTTATTGTTTGATTAGTTATGTGGTATGGATGTTTATTGTACTCAAATGGGTTTTCAAAATGTATTTGACAAGGTGTTGTAGGGTTTACTCAGTTTCTCTGATTTGCGTCGTCCTTTCTTGTGTGTTGTTATGTTTTCTGACCGCAGGTATGGATGATTAAGTTGCTGGGATTAGGGGGCGCGTAACGACTAGTATTTGAATCATTTGCTTCAGGAACATTTGAGGAGATCTAATGTTTTAACATGCACTTGGGGTTTTATCTTGTTTTTGTTAGGTTTCTGTCGCCAGCTATACACTAGTACAACCGCAGAAATAGACTTTTATTTATTACATATTTGCTCACTGGCCTAATCTCTTCCTTCTCTTCTCTATAATTTCGCATCCCTAACTGGCGAACATGGTCTACGCCTTTCTTCTTCACTTGCTCTCATGGTGATTTCGCAACCGAAACCGGTGGCTCTCTCTTCATCCCGTTCTCTCACGGTAAATTCACAACCCTAACTGGCAAAAACATGCTCTACACACCTTTCTTCATCCTCTAATCTCACGGTAATTTTACAGGCGAACTTACATGCTCTGCGCCTGTGTTCAGTTTCTTCTATTGTAAAATATACTCGAACTTATCTTATTCTCTCTGGGACCAGTAATATAGTCGAACTTACATGCTCTGCGCCTGTACGTGTTCATTTTCTTCTCTCGTGGCAAACTTACATGCTTTGCGCCTTCATTCTCGTGGCTGCGCCTCTTGAAAAATGCTGGAACTGCTGCTGAGAAGTTGAAGAAGACGCGGAAATCGATTTTTTTTAAAAAAGAACCTATTTCGGCGGTTGTTAGCTAGGAACCACCAAAATAAGTGTTTTTTTTATTTTAAAACATGCCTATCTCGGCGGCTTTTAGCTAACAACCGCCAAATAGATGACCTATTTTGGCGGTTGTACAACCCGAGATAGAATTGTACACCTATCTCGGCGCACTTCATTTTGGCGGTTCACAGCCGCCGAAAAAGGCTATTTGGAACTGCCGAAATAGACTGTTTTTGTACTAGTGATAATTATATAAGCCTTAGCACTCATAGGCTGAGTGTGGCGATAACATCCCGGTTAGGTTTTACTTTATTTATGTTTCCGCTGCAAACTATTAGCCACATTGCTAATAAATCGTGATTATATATGTTGTTAGAAACCGGGGTGTTGCAGGTGGACATGCCTGGGATTGACCGGTCCATATGGAATAGATCATTCAAGATTAAAATCATGTAAACCTCTGTGTCTCATTGTTATCATCAATCATAATTCACAAAACTCACATTGTGTCACCCTAAAGAGTTAATCTAAACCTACAATACAAATTACACTCTAATAACTCCCTTAACCATGTCTCGGTAGTTTTCTTTTTACTTCGTGATGTGAATCAAACCCAAACTCCGTCTTACTATATGATTACATTTGGTTCTTGATGAAGCTAAAGTTCTTCCTTTGTTTTTCATGTGTTCTAGCATGCTAGTCAGTTGTTATAATTTATGTTATCGTCTATCGACATGAGAATCTAAGATAGATGATTAGGTTATAGGTAAAAACGGTTAATTCAAGTTATCAATCAATTTATAAAGTTGGTTGCAACAATAACGGGTTTGTTCTTAATGCTTTAAGTTTATTCAAATTTACTACTAAATAGCGATTTTGTCTTAACTTATTAAAATTGCTAAGTCATCATTTGAGAACTAATTAGGATATCCATTATCAACTTGAGAATCATAACCATCACATAGTAAAGGTAGGATAGAAGGTGAAGTATCCGTCCCAGGGTGTTTTATAATTTAGTTAATACGGTCACAACTTTATTTCTTTAGTTTAATTTGAAATCAACAAATATTCCACCAACCTCTAATGTTATGTGTTGATTTGAATTTTTAAGTTAGTAATACGGTTAACAATTATTTCTTTATGTTTCTCTGGGCTCAATACTTACTTTACTTATTTACTATTAGAAACAATAAGTGCAATTACCCTTAATTGTTGACTATCTATTCTCGGATCAGTATACTGTTTCTGGTGAGAGATGATCATGTGAAGGTCATTGAAGATAAACCCATATCCAAGTTGGACGATCTTGAGTCGCTCTCAATTACAAGGGACGACGTACCATAAATGTGTAGTTCCCTAAGCATGCTTAGTGAGGTAGAAGAAGATACTATCATGAAGGCCTCGCAGGATAAAGCTTATAAAGTGGCAATGTATTAGGCAGGTTTTAGGGTTTAATGTCATATTGGATTGTTCAGATGACAAAGAGAATATGTAGTATCAAATCCATATTATCTGAGAATGAGCGTTAAACATAATATTGAACATATAATATAAACATTACTAATTTACTTTTCCTACAAAAAAAAAGGTAAACTCCAACTATAAATCCCATAATGTAAAAATTAAATAAACTATAGCTATACTTAGTTCCTTACTAGTAGATGGTGCAATTTTTTTTAAAAAAGGATAAATATATTCCGCAATTAATGATGGTCATGGTTCCGGTCTGTTCCCAAACAGTGGATTTGGTTTTAGATTTGGAACTTTTTCCAGGGCGGTTCCGGTTGGTTTCGAAAGGTGGATTCGGAACCAGTTTCGGGTGATTCTTAACAAGTTTCAGTTTGGTTCTAGATTTGCTTCCAATTTTGACTACTTTTTTTTCTAATTTTGTAAAATTTGGACCCGGTTTCGATTCTGGTTCCAATGGTAAAAAATTCATACGTAGCTGGGGCATATTGACCGGTTTCAAGCGGGTTTAGCGGTGCTGGTTCCGGTTCCGTGGACTCAGTCTCATATCAAACGTACTCGTTTCTAAATCCGATTCCAGCCTGTTCTAACCGGTTCCAAGACAAATACAAGTCCCAAAGAGAAAATTTGGAGCCGCTTCAAAAGAGAGCGTTTGTTCTAAACTGTATCCAGCTGGTTCTAGTCAGTTCCGATTTCCCAACCAGTTCGATTCAGTTCTCAACTGGTTCGGTTCCACCAGTTCAATTAGATTGAGTTACATTGACCACCGTTACCAACAACTAGACTCTGACGGGCTCAATCATCCGACCACTAAAGTCGTGCGGTATCTTATTCAAATTTTCTTTTTAATTATGTTATCTGTTTAATATGTTTATAAATAGGTTATTATAAAATATAGTTCAATAATAAAATTACAATCAATTGTCATTAGTTGACTCCAATAACAAATGTGCTCACTAAAGCTCTCTTTAATAAAAAAAGGAAAAAGAAAAACCATTCCTGTAATCCCAATACTTTTCTCTACTGGAAAAAGATCTGATGATAGCCACAGGTAAAGCTGTCAAAATTTGACCCAACCCGAAAACCCGTCGTTTTATCCGAACCCGAAATCCGACCGAACCCGAAAATATTTAATATAATAAACGAAATCCGATTGGTAAAACCCGAAATGACCGAACCCGAAATGACTAAAAAATTATAACCCGAAACCGACCCGAACCCGAAATGACCCGAAATAATAGTAATAAAAATAGGCAAACTCGAATAACATGAAATAATAGTGACCATAAATTGTCCCAAACCGAATGACCCAAATAAATATGACAAAAATTTTGATTTAAACTAGTATATCCGAATGAAATTCATAGGCATTGTATTGAAAGTTCTGCAATCTATATGTTGTATATTCTTATAGAAATTAGGTAATATTTATATTATAATTTTTCAAAAAATATTAACCATGACCGAAATAACCAAACCCGATTCTATTGACACTATTACAACCCGAACCCGAAATGACCCCAACCCGAATGACCCGAACCCGAAATGACCCAAAATTTAATGACCGAATGGATATTGACCCGAAAAAATATGACCCAAAACCCGAACGGATAACCCATTTGACAGGCTAAGGTAAGGTTCATCGCCACTGCCGCCCACGACCACAGAAAGTATGTTGCTAAAGGCCTAACCGTTATTCAAGGTCTAATGCCCACGCACGGCAGAGCAGTGAAATTGTACTATAAAATCAAGATAATTTCTAGTGGACAAAAGTTGCAGTGGGGTGGTGGAGAGGGAGGGTTAGCTGCAATGACAGCCTTGACATTAGAAGTCCATTCGACCTTCACATGGCTTCCAAGTCAGCAGGGTCTTCGCAGCGCTCAGAATTCTCCTTCACCGGTTTGAGTGTTCGTTATAGTGGAAGGAGAAGCTCTTCTAATAAAATCAGAACCGGACGACGTTCTCCACCGCGAGACCTTCACCACGGTTATCTGTCTTGCTCTCACAAGCGAGAAATGTGACCAATTCTACGTCTTCTACGACGACCCCGTCCTCTTCTTTAAATGACAGTGAGCTGGGGTTTGTGCTAGATGTGGAAGAGATAAAAAATCGGTGTCAAAAGTGGCAATGGAGAGGCCAGTATTCAATTAATTACCTCGTTCAAGGCCAAATAGAAGGAAAACAAGACCGGCTCTGCTTTCTTGTTCATGGTTTTGGCGCTTCAATTCCTCATTGGCGCAGGTTCTTAATTTCTCCCTACCTCTCGATCGCCTTGCCCAATCTTTGTTTCATTCGTTTAAACCGCCCCAGTACGCAACCTTTTTGTTGCAAAATTATGTTGCCGAATTAGGTTTTTGGTGCACACCATTTTTTACCAATGCCATACCATACCATACCAGGAGGTGCTCATCTTTAGTCCAAGACTCCAAAGCCAAAATGTACAAACTAGTGCGGAGAGAAAAATGATAAAAACTTTTTTCTTTTGAGGAAGTAGGAAAGTATTAACAGGTTTAAGCTAGAGCCATATTTCAAAGTTATTCTCTTATAGACCACATAGCTATTGGCTGTTGGGTGATTAAAACAATGTTCATGGGTTGAGGGTTATGAAGCAATTATTTTCAAATGTAAGATTTAACGTGGCCCAGAACTCCGTTGTGTAATAATCTCTCTTGCTTGTTAATTGAGATGACATCTTTTTTCCATCACCTGATTTTGGTAGTTCTTTTTTCAACTAAGGGACAGTCTTAGAAGTGATACATGTTCTCTGTCATACCACACAATGATGGTTTTTTATACCTTTCTAGAAGGCTAACCATTGTGTCCTCTTTCTGGAAGTCCGGACCATGTTAATCTGACCGTGGATCTACCTATATTAGATATAATGGATACGCAGCTTCTAGTTTGTCACTTACTAACAGTGCTAATAACTTAAATGATTCGTTTTTGGACAGCTGCCGGGGGCTGCTGCTGGGTCCTGCTGCTGGAAATTGAGAAGCGTCTGCTGATGTTTTTACAGAAGCTGACAGCTGCTGTTTAGTGTTTGGTGGATTGTGTTTTAAAAAGTAGAGGGAAATTGAGAAGCTGTCAACTGATGATGTTTGTAAAACACAGCTGATGGTTTTGGGTCTTTTAGTGGAAACCTGCTGATTTTAAATTGAAATTGTCAGCTGCTGAATCTTGAGAAGCTTGTCCCCAAACGACCCAATAATGGATACGCAGCTTCTATGTTTGTCAACTTACTAACAGTGCTAATAACTTAAATGATTCTTTCACTTACAGCCTACTTGCAGCAAAAGGAAGAAAAAAAAAAAGGCGAGAATGCTAACTATAAAGTGCTCCCTAGTCTTGACATCAGAAAGAACCACTCATCTTTACAATACTTTTCAACATATTAGCAATTCTCTGTCTGAAACCATGTATTAAGAAATCACTCTTCAGCATCTTGGAAAGATAAACAGCTAACCATGCTAATAATTATAGGCTGTTGTGTTGAACACTCCCATTTTCATCTCAAAACACTCTGTTTGCTTATCCCTTTGTATCTCAGAAATCAAGTTTCCCACAGTGGTCTTCGTCTTCCTTCTTAATCAAGCATCTTTCCTCCAAAGTGTAACATCGAGACTGAGAATCCTTAGCAGCATCCATAGATGCCACAGTACTAAAAAAATTCTTGTCTAGTGAAACCCAAAGTTGAGAATGGAAACCATTATTGAAAGGAAATGTGTTCAACTTATTCCCTCTCCTGATTCGTATCCCTTGCATAGCACGTTTCTTAGTTAGTAGTCATTCTAACACTGCCTTACAAGAGGGAGATATGCTGAGAAACACAACTATTACCACAAAACAACTTTCCGCAGCACGTCAGTCCTCCTAATTGGCTTGATATCATCTTTTAGTCAAGATTCTGCTATTAACCTCTTGCAGTTGTCCTACAACTCTTTTACAAGTGAGCTCTTATTGTGTCTTGCAGCTGCTGAATATTCCTATGGGTACTAGAGGTGTCCTGCCTAATAGGCACATTAAATAGGCTCATCTTGTCTTGTAGCTTCATTATTCCTTCAAGAAAGCTTATAGTATGTACTATTAAACATGGCCTTTGTTACAAACACAGCCTTTCCTCTCTTATTAATCCTCCAAAGAGGCCAGCAAAGTTCCGATTACAATACCCTAAATCCTCCCCTAACCCCCGAACTGTCCTTATATACTAGTTTAAGGCCCAAATTACTAATAAACCCCTAATTACTAATAGACCCTTATCTTAAATAACAATCCCTATTTTACCCCTCTCCTAACATCTCGCCCCCCTAAACCTCCACCTTGTCCTCAAGGTGGGCAGGAAGTGAATAGTCTGGCGCAGCTAGCCATAACCAGAACACAGCACATCTTGCTCCTTGGTATTGGTAGTATCCTCCTCTAAGGGAAAATGACAAATGCATCTTCTCCGCCAGTCCCATCATCGGTAAGAAGTAATTGGAGACCCGATGTTTTACAGCGGTCCGTTGGACTCCATTTGTCTCCACATTGATAGCAAAGCCCTATTGATCGTCGACACAACATTTCGGATTCTAGAACCTTGCGAAATGTTGAGGGGCGACCCCAAGAAGAGGCTGCGCTGCAGTCTGGCGCTGTAGTCTTGAGCGCATGTGATGGGTTGCTTGTTGGACCAGAGAAGATTGTTGGCTTGGATTCACGGGCGCCTTGCAGGTCATTTGGCTCAAAAAGGGCCAATTATGCACGAATTGGTTCCTTCAACCCGGTGCGGAATATACTCTGAAAGATTTCATCTGAGATGTTCTTGAGATGGGCAGAGTAGAATTCGAACTGGCTGCGATAGTCTTCAACTGTGGTTTCTTGGCGCAAAGAATAGAGGAGATCCAAGCGGTTCCCCATAACAGGCGGACCAAATCTCTCGAGCAGCATCGACTTGAATCCCGGCAAGAAGGGAGGCCAATGTGGTTTTCAAGCCAATCGAACCAATAAAGTGCCTATTCTTCCATGCAGACACTCGCCAATCGGACACGATCAGAGTATGCTATTCCACTCAATGAGAAATATCGTTCTGCTTTGTGTATCCAACCTTGTGGATCTTCACCCACAATGATTGGCAATTCAATCTTGCGAATCTTGATGTCTCTTTCTCCCTTCCTATCGTTGCCAAAACTAGACTGGTGTTGCTCTGATCTCCTGGAATTCTCCGCTTCTTCCTCTCGGTTGCAGCCTCCTTTCTGCATCGCGGCAACAATCTGAGCCAAATTTCCTTAGTATTTGCGAGTTCATCAAGCTTCCCGGTGAGTTCCGTAAGTTATGTCTTGATAACCGCCTGTTCCTCCTTCATATTCTCTGTCGAACCCGTGGTGGAAACCATTCAGAGCCACTGCCCGGGAAGGTTGCTCTGGTACCAATGTTATGATACAGCCTTTCCTCTCCTATTAATCCTCCAAAGAGGCCAGCAAAGTTCAGATTACAATACCCTAAATCCTCCCCCAACGCCCGGACTGTCCTTGTATACTAGTTTAAGGCCCTAATTACTAATAAACCCCTATTTACTAATAGACCCTTATCTTAAATAACAATCCCTGTTTACCACTCTCCTAACAGCCTTGGATCATAAGAAAATGCAATCGAAGTATTATTCTAATTTTTACTTGTTACTTTTGGTTACTCCAAACAAAAGAATGGAATGGACTAATCTATAGGGATAAAGGCAAGTAAGAGAGCTGAACTCTTTTTATTATGTTTCTTTTCCAGCTATTCTTAGGGAATCATTGTCCGTCTTATTTTTTCATATTTATTTCATTATTATCCCTTGTAATTCTGCTAATCAAAACTTTAGTAGGACAATTCAGTGCGATTTCTTTCCTTTGGTCATTTGGATTTAATATAAAATTTGATTAGGCTTGTAATGAATTACATTATGAGAGGTTATAACTTATAGGTTCTCTTTTTAGCAAAAGTTTACAGTCAGGTATTGTAGAGTTTTTTTGCCGCATTTTGGACACTACTTTTTGAAGAATAATAAATCATTGCTGCAGAATCTTTTGATTCGAGGGTTTACTGTTGTTTGTGATTAATCATCTAGTTAATTAAACGAGTTTATCTACATCCAACTTTAAGCTTGACAATTAGCAATTAGCAATTAGCTTGAACTTGTTAGTTGTATTTGCAAGCTTGAGAAACTTGACGCTCGAGCATGATTGGGGTCAAACGTGGAGAGACATAAATACTTTGACAGAAGAGTTCCAAGATGTTTACCTCACCATCAGGGTTTGAAACTAGTCACTTTAAGTCTATCATCCTCACTTAGGCCTAAAAGTGTAAAGTCTTGTTGTCGTAGCCAACTCATATATATCCTTATAAACCAGTCACATCACTACTCATATCTCAATATGGGATGCTGGTATTACATAGTTCTCCATGGACCTTCTTAGTAGGTGTCAGGTAGTCAATCTTGACATCCCAAGTCTGCTCTGATACCATTTATAACACCTCATATGTGTAACTGTCCAACAACTTAGCTCTCAAACCTTTCAAGATTGAAAACTAGCCACTCTAAGGCCCAAGTAGATAAAAAACTTAAAATGACTAGTTTACAAGCCCAAAAGGTTTGAAAGCTAAGTTGTTGGATAGTTACCTATATGAGGTGTTACATTATATGAGGAGGGAAGGTCAAGTAGTATATAGTATGTTGTTAAATTATTTTGTCTAATTATTGAATCATGAAGAAACAGTTGAAGAGAGACAAGTGTCAAACTGTGTGCACATGGATACTGCTGTATTCACTATGTGAAAGCCTTTCTTGCATATACCTTTAGACTTGAGTAATTCTCAATGAAAGATTGTTAAATGACTGCCTTTAGCATGCTTGTGAAACCATAACATATGGTTTGTGGTGTGTGCTCATGTCTATGCCCCTTGCATGAGGGAGAGTGTTAATTATATTTGGTCTTTGTTTCGCTTAGGACAACTCTTCGCGGGGTTAGCTTTTTTGAGATGGAAGTATTGCTACTGAACAACTTTTAAGTACATTCCAGTTTCAGTCCATTTGATATTACAATTTATAATTTCCTAATTATTATCAGTATTTACACAGACATTGGTCCGATTATATGTTTGCATTTTTCACCTTTCGTTCTTCCATCTACTCATGGCGCCTCTGTTGCTAATTCTGTACACTAGGCAATGGAGGCAAGATAATGTACTTGCCTCGTTTGCTGGATATCGACAGAGGCGAGATAATGGAGTTGCCTCAGTAGTTCTACAGCAACGGGGGCGAGATTCTCTTGTCTCAGTAGTTTTCAATCTCGCCTCTGTAGGTAAAATCAAAAGAGGCAAATAAATTTTTCGCCTCTATATTCAAGCGAGGCAATCTTTTAGAGGCAATCTAGAGACAACACTTTTCTCGCCTCTAAAAGTCTACAGAGGCAATTTTCTGGTTTACAGAGGCAATAAAAGTTGCCTCTATAGATCTTATATGTAGTAGTGTTAATTAGAATAAGAGATAAAGAATGAAAGCATTTGAACATTATGGGCTAAGCCCAACTAGACTGAGCCCAAGTCCAATACCCCCCGCAAGCCGCAGGGAAATATATTTACCAAGGCTTGACAGGTTATCTGCTGTTCATTCCCATGCGTTGAAGCTGTTCTTTGTATCTTGTGCCCGGAAGAACTTTTGTCAGCATGTCAGTGAGCTGGGTCGAAGTATGTGTGTAAAGGACATCAACAAGACCTTGTTGTATCTTCTCACGCACAAAATGACAGTCTATCTCAATGTGCTTGGTGCGTTCATGAAACACTAGGTTCCGAGCAATATGAATCACGGACTGATTATCACACTTGACTGGTACGGGGATGATATTCTGGACACCAAGTTCGGATAGAACATGAGTTAACCAAGTTAACTCAGCTGTGACACGACGGAGAGACCTATACTCTGCCTCTGCACTGGAGAGAGAGATGGACCCTTGCTTCTTAGTTTTCCATGAAATTGGACTATCTCCCAAGAAAATGTAATATCCAGAAACTGACTTCCTGGTATTAGGACAAGCTGTCCAGTCTGAATCACAATAGGCCATGAGGTTCAACATTGTACACCCTCCATCAGTCAATACGATTCCATAATTAATGGTACCCTTGACATAGCAGAGTGCATGGATAGCTGCTTCCATGTGGACAATAGTTGGCCGTTGCATGAATTGACTCAGCGTCTGGACCGTGAAACTGATGTCCGGTCGCGTGTTGGACAAGTAGTTCAACTTTCCAACTAATCTCCTGTAAACAGTAGGGTCACGAAGAAAATCTCCGTCATCAACCAAGAGAGCCTTGCCCATCACCATGGGTCCTTGTGTAGCTCTCTTATCCTGGCAACCAAACTCATCAATGAGATCCATACAATATTTCCGCTGTGACAGAACATAGCCTCCTGTAGTTGGAAGGAATTCTATCCCCAAAGAATAGTGCAGAGAGCCCAGATCTTTGATCTTGAAATTCAAATCGAGCGCAACCTTTATCTTGTCAAGTTCCTCTTGTTTAGGCCCTATGAGTAGAATATCATCGACATAAACAACCATGAATATCCTTCCTCCTTGCACATCTTTGAAGAATAAAGAATAATCGTTCTTTGATTGAGTAAAATCTAACGTATGCAGAAAACTTGTCAGTTTGGAAAACCATTGTCTTGAGGCCTGTTTAAGTCCATACAAAGATTTCTTGAGCAAGCAAGCTTTGTTACTCCCATCAACCTTAAGGCCATCTGGAATTCTCATAAAAACCTCTTCATCCAAATCTCCATGAAGAAAAGCATTATTAACATCAAGCTGATTAATAAACCATCCTCTGTTCAAAGCCACCACAATGAGAGCTCGTATTGTGGTAAGTTTAACAACGGGTGAAAAAGTTTCATTGTAATCTAGCCCATATCGTTGAGTGAACCCCTTTGCCACCAACCTGGCCTTGTATGTTTCCAGAGATCCATCAGACTTCAATTTAACCTTATAAACCCATTTGCAACCGATCACCTTCTTCCCTCGTGGCAGTGTGACTACATCCCATGTATTATTTCTCTTGAGAGCATCCAATTCTTCCTGCATGGCCTTTTCCCAGTGAACGTGCTTGGCAGCTTCTTTATAAGTGTTAGGCTCTGTCATGTCCGACTCTGAATCAACCTGAGTACGAGAAAAACAAAGCCATGCAATTGTTGGGTTTGATTTCCGTCAAACTCGCACAACCTTGTATGAGGTTACCTGCAACATCATGGTTCCGATAGACTCTTTCATCCAAGACTTCTTGGAAAACGGTATTACAAACATAGTCATTTAAATAACTAGGTTTGTGACCTTCTCTCCTGGAACGACGAACAGGAATCTGTGGCAAGGTAGTTTCACCTTCATCAACCGTAGGCAATTCAACTCTTGGTTCCTGTACGTCATTAGTTAAAATAGCTCGTTGCATATCCGTATGCAGAGGATGTTGCACAACCGTATCACGAAGACCATAATCCTGGATATCTTCTTTGTATGGAAATATGGTAACATGAAACTTTATAACTCTGCAAACTTCCACAACCTGAGTACCAATACTCAACACTTTGTGTCCTTTCCTTCTTGGATCCTCTCCAAGATAAACACATGCTTCCCCTCTAGGGCCGAACTTTCCTCCTCTACCATTAATGACTATTTTAAAACACAAACAACCAAACGGTTTCATTTGATCATACGCGACCTTTTGCCCATACAAACTTTCAAACAGAGTTATACCACCAAGCACTTTAGTATGTAGTCTATTAATCAGATAAGCAGCATGCAATATGCACTCTCCCCAGTAATCTATGGGCACATTAGACTGAAAGAACCGAGCTCGCGCAGTTTCGAGAAGATACCTGTGTTTTCTTTCAACAACTGCATTTTGTTGTGGCGTGTAGGCACATGTAGTCTGATGGATTATTCCTCTCTTTGAAAAATAAGTTGTCCCTTCATTAGAACTTCCAAGTTCTTTGGCGTTGTCTGAATGAACCACTTTAACTTTGGTTTCAAACTGTCGTTCTATAAAACTGAGAAAATTGATAACTGATTCCCATGCCTCGCCTTTCTGCTTTATCAGACGGACCCACGTAGTTCTTGTAAAATCATCAACAAAACAGACAAAATATTTGAAGCCATTGTAGGTCTCAGCTTTAAAGGGACCCAACACATCAATGTGAATCATTTCGAAAGCCCTTTTAGTTTTCACACATGAATCTGAAAAAGGCAACCTTTGGGCTCTACTTTTATAACACACGTCGCAAGCATAATCATAATGAAAATCAGAATGCTTTATTAATCCCATTGTGACAAGTTTTTTAAGTGGAACATGTCCAAGAGTAACATGCATCTCTTTAGCCTTGGCGCTAATGAAAGTATTCCGGCTACACTTTACTTCTGCAGAACTATTACAAAACTGATCCATATTTCCTCTATTGACACAGCCCAGCTCATTTGACGTGCCTTCTTGTGACGTCTGTTTCTTGACGTGGCCCAAGTCTCGCTTTGAGAATGGATTTGTGAAGCCACAAAACGTAAAGCCCACCGGTGCTCTCTCCAAGTGGCTTAATCCTCCCTTTCAAACGGTCCTCTAAAAAACAACCGACCGCCCTCGTCAAAAATTAGGGCATGGTTACAATCTTCAGACAACCTCTTTACTGAGATTAGGTTAAACTTGAACCCAGGCACGAATAACACCAACCCCCTTTAAACACAGAGTTCATCACCGATTTTCACATCTCCCACAAGATGCACGCCATGAAAACTTCCATCCGGTAAGACAATAGTCTTCTCACCGCGCAAGGTATGTAATTTGCAAACGAATCCCTATTCCCAGTAATATGATCCGTGGAACCGGAATCCAAAATCCATCTCCCTTTGAACAAGCTTCGCGAACTGGTAAGCCAATAATCCCCGTGAGAAGAAGATTTACCTGAGAAATTGTTGTAGCTTAGCTCTTCTGTCTTCATACTGGTGTTTGTATTTCTGATTAATTCTGTTATCTGCTGGATTTGCTTCGGTGTTAATCCTCCATCGTTTCCCCCGACTGTTCTGGTTGTTCTTCTGTTTTGGCATTGTTAACGAAACTCTTCCTCTTTCGCGCAAGAACATTCTCCCTACCATGGAGATGATAACATTCATCTTCTGTGTGCCCATTCCTTTTGCAATGGTTGCACTTTTGACGCTGGAAACAATTTTCGTAAGTATATCCTACCTTTTTACAGTGGGTGCAACTTTGCTTTCCTCTGTCGGTCTCCGTCTTAGGGTTTCTGATATTTCTTGAGCCATCTGTTGATGATGGTCTGTGGGTATAGAAAGACATTACCTCCTCTTTGGGTGCCTTTCCCTGCCTCTGTTCTTCTTCTTGTATGATTAAAGAAAACGCCTTCTCAAGACTCGGAGGACTTTGCATCGCCAGAATCTGCCCCCTAATAGAAAGTAATTCGAATTCAATCCCATCAGGAAATGAACCAGTTTGTCTTCATCTCTTGCCTTCTTGATTCCTTTATTGATATCGCACGTACACTTATTGCAAGAACATCTCTGGGCTGGCCTTGCTTGTTCTAACTCACCCCAGATTCTCTTCAATTTGTTAAAATACTCACGTACTGACTCCTCGCCCTGCTTTGTTTCTGCCAGGCTTCTCTTCAAGGTATGGACAATCGCCAAATCGCTGTGTTGATTCTCAGAACAGAGCATGTCCCAGAGATCTTTGGGATCATCTACAAACCTCACACTGTCAAGAAGACTTCCGCCAAGTGAATTCTTTATCCAAGAAACGACAAGTGAGGTAGCCCTTTCCCAAGCTGCATACCTAACTTCATCTGTTGCCTCTGGTTGTTTGACTTTTCCTGTGACAAACCCATATTTGTTTTTTGATTTCAGGGCTGTCACCATGTCAAATTTCAAACCGAGGAAACCGGTGCCGCTGAACTTGGAAACGAGGCTCAACCCAGGGCTTTCTGCTGGATGGACATAAACCGGATCATTAATATCGATCAAAGTCGCCCCAGCTACTGAAGACGGACTGGATTCCTTCTTTCCTTTGTTTAAGTCGTCCGCCACTGATGCAAGAAACCAATCTCAAATTCCCTTAGCTCTTGATACCATATTAGAATATAGGGTTTTGAGTTGTATGTGAAACAAAAACATGGGTAGAAGATAGAAGGAAAGAGCGTATATTACTGATGTAGATTACGAATGTATAAATTACTCGATTACAACCTGATGTATTTATACTAAATATATCTAATCTAAATCCCTTGATATTTGGCAAATATGAAGACTTAATACTTTATCTTTCTGTTTACATAATTAGAATAAGAGATAAAGAATGAAAGCATTGAACATTATGGGCTAAGCCCAACTAGACTGAGCCCAAGTCCAATAGGGTTGAATATTTTCATTTATAGCGTAAGAACTGAAGGTCAAAAATCGGAAGGAACCAAAACAAATACAAGAAATAAAAAAGGGGAGGATGATCGACACTAGCTTCTTCGGTGAAGTCCACACTGTATGCCATCTTCTCACGTCAATATTTTTCCTCTAATAGAGTGTAAAAGGCTGGGAAATCAATTCAATCCACATAATAAAGAATGACAAATTTAAGAGCTTGTTTCATGCCTGTTTTCAATCTTCATTGGTTTGAAGAGGGGTGATGGTGTTGTTGATGCTTAAAGCGCAATTGGCAGATGAAAAATTTGAGAGCTGTAGTTTTGAGAGCTCACCTTGGTCAGTCTGGAGAGAGGTGCTAGTGTAGGAAGAAGTATTCCAAGAAGTAACAAGCCTTGAGTCCTTCTCTTTGGAAGAAGATGAAGGAAAAAATGATTTATGGTTGTCTGTCATTTTTTACAGAACGATAGAAGTGAGAGTAAAGGAAAGCGGAAGATGAGCGAAGAGAAAAATGAGGAGAAGAACTTACTACCGGTATCCATCACATCAAAAGTCTGATCCCCGAACCACTTGCCCACTTCTATGTACACTCTGCAGCTACCGTGAACGACCATTACTCCACGATTTGCCGATGTTGCTGCAGACCCGTTTGGGGTCAGCAAAAGTCCTAGTGCCTTGCAGGCGCCGAGATCTAGATAGTTCTCGGTGGCTCCTGTGTCAACCATAGCAGTAATAAGATGCTTTCTGTTAACCCTCACAGAAATGTAGAGCAAACGAGGATGTAGGCTAGAAGCAGGAAGCTCTAAGCCACATACCTTCGACGGAGCCAAAATCGACCCCGCGAATTTCATGGGCAACAAATCAGTTGACTTCTGTTGTAGCTCCGTCTGAACTCCCTCAACCAATGGGCCAGAGAGTGTGGCCGCAGCTACACTCGCCTTTTTCGGGCACACGGTCGCATAATGGTTTCCACCACAGAAGAAACAAGCTATTCTCCCCTTTTTCCCTTTCGGCTTGGAGGCTTCACCCCAGAGGGACTCGGGTTCGAGGCAACCTGGTTTCACGTCGAGGGGAAGGAACAACATTAGATACAAGAGGAATAGGAGGACAAGAAACAATGGGAATATAGACCACGAGTGTAGGAGTTACCCACCTCTTCAGAGGACTTCTTCTCAGAGTTCTTTCGCTTCCGCTTCCTTCCTGGCTTGGCAGGGCCATCCTTCTGGCTAGGCACATTCACCTTGCTAGCAGGTGACTCCACCCTAAAGTAGTTCAATCCCTCCGCAGCCAGGATAGCTTGCTGGACGGTGTACCTGGTAAATAAGGTTAAATTTGGAAATATGGGTATAAATGGGCATAATGACTTACAAATCAAATTTCAGCCAATTTAGTAAAACGACTTATAAAAAAAAACAGGAGGGAGTATATTACATATACCTTACCTTTCCAAAAAATCAACAGATCAACGAATTTTTGAGGTAGTAGACTGATATGATTGTCTGGACATAAATAGATTGCATGCTATGTCCAAAAGGACTCATGAATAAAAAAAAGCCACATACATCATGTTAGAACATTAGTTTTTTTAGTTGTCATTAATTTGGTTAGTAGGGGTATATGAGTACCGCTCCCTATGCTAATGCGTACTATCATTTTAACATCTTATATAAGAGGTTGTAGAGAGGAGTGAGGGACTATCCGGACATTGTTTCTAGTCTATTGGCCTCTTACGAGAATTTTACAGGAAGATAGGCTGATTACTATCAAAGGTATTAGAACTGCTTTTGTTGGGCATTGAACGATGAATGGCTTCTACGAGAAGTGGTTCTAGTTCAATGATGGAGAATTTTGAAAGAGAGCAAGTGAAGATCAAGTCACAAGTGACTACTCTTACCAGGAAGCTAGAAAACCTCACTACAACGGTGGGAAATCTTTCGTTGGTGGTTGCTTCCCTGCAGAAGGAATCTCAAGAAGTGGCCAGAGACACTTTCAGAAGCTAAGCCGGTAGTGGTGTGCAAGGTGTAAGGAGAAGAAAAGTGAGTTAAGATCGAGAAGATTGTTCTTCCCGTATTCATTGGGAGCGAGCCACAAATGGAGATTCACAAGGCAGAAAACAAGAATCATCTTAGTATGTTATGTGTGATCCATCAAGATTTGTTGGTGGAGGAATACAACAATCAATTCAATTTCTTCTTCACTCATTTGAACAACGTTTCAGCTGAAGTGCTCCAGAGTATTTTTATCACGAGACTGAAATATTCCATCAAGACGGAATTGGCTTGGCTTGCACCCAGGGATCTCCAAGATCTTATGAAATTGCATGCATGATCGAGGAGTGAAACAATGTTCTGTCGGGGAAAACCCCCAACCCTAATCACGATCAATTTAAGGCTTGATCGTCGTGTAAGATCGAAGAGAGTAAAATTTTGTCTAAAACCTTCCTCAACCCTGGCATCCCATGTAATCACGGTTGATCTAGAGTGTGACGCGGTGAGTGTGACTTGGCAAAGTACAAAATTCAAACTTTGCCAATAATCGGGCCAACAGATGATGAGGGCGAGTTCGGTGCCGATTACTAGATCGGGTGCATCTACATTAACGCAAGTAGCAGGGTGACGGTTACACCTAGCTCTTCATTTCCTTCCCTCTTAATCGCTCATGTACCTTTCACAAGACTCAAGAATTGGAAATCCAGAGGCACCGACAGCAGGAGATGAACGTTCAAAAAAGAAGGAAGAAAAGAAAGGGTAAAGCACAAGAAACGGGAGAGGAAGACACCCAAAGTACCTGGTATTAAATTTGGACGAATTATGTAAAAAATTTGACCCTAATTCAATGTCGGCATTTGCAGGATTGTTGGCTTTAATTCTCTTCGCCGTCCACTAAGCATTTGCTGGCAAGTTAGAAGGCACAACACTATCATCCTTTGATTGTTCACTTGGCGTGTGATAGTAAAGAACATAGGATGAGTTTCTTGTAGTAGAAAAGATGAACGAAGGGTAAAAAAGGAGAACTTCATGAGAACACAATGGACTTGTAGTGGTTCTAGGGGAGATTATATGTGCTCCATATCTTTAGTAATCCTTAATTGGTTGTCATATTCCTTGGAAGATTTGATTAATGATGAATGTATAGAAATCAACAAGACATTGTTGGAAGCTATTATCAGCTTGATGCCATCAAGGAGTCTGATGCTTGACGAGGTTTCTATGGTATATTTGTCAAGAAACAACATGGTCCTTGTGGGTTTTTTTGTACATTTCATATCTAAAGGAATATTTGTTAAGCTCATGGGGAGAGACGCAATCAGGATTGTGCAGCTCGTCACTTTGTCTATTTCCGTGACATTCCTTATTCCGCTGCTTCTTTTTCACAGTTACCTTGTGATCTATTCCTGGCAGCTAAATCTTCAAGGACTGCATGCTATGATGTTAAGCGGGTTTAGTGCATTGTAAAGCAATTTGTCGTGCAAGATGCTACCACTGCACCAGGGCTGCTTCATCGACCTCTTCTACCGAATTTCTATTTTTTCCCAACCTTGAGGACAAGGTTGTTTTTTTTTTTTTTGGGGGGGGGGGGGGGGGGGAGGGGGAGATGTTAGGACACTAGTTAATTCTTAGTTGTCATTAATATGGTTAGTAGGGGTATATTAGTACTTCCCTATGCTAATGATTACTATCATTATAAGATTCTATATAAGAGGTCATAAAGAGGAGTGAGGGGACTATCCAGACATTGTTATCTAGTATATTAGCCTCATAGGAGGATTTTACGGGAAGATATATGCTGATTCCTACCACATCATAATATCGTAGGGGCTTATGGAAGATGCATTCCATGCTGGACACGTACATCACAAAGGGAATTAAGGTGTTGTGCCCCCATGTTCCAGAATAGGGTCCTTACATCTTACACTCGTAAGGGAAAAGGAACATAGCCTAGAGAATGTTGTCCAAACATGGCATCACCGTATGTGCGAGTACGATAGACCAAAGAAAACTAATAGAGGCGATGTGGAGAAACTAATGACCGTAGTAAGCTCGATCGCTATGTCTTTTGTTTCTCTTTGACAAATAGGATTGCATGCATATTTAAATACCAAAGCTTTAAGGGGCGTTTGGTTTAGGGTAATCAAGAAAGACAATCAGAATGATTTCATTTCATATTGTTTGTTTAGCCAGTTTTTCCTATTTTCAGGAAAGGGAGAGAGAATGAGATTACCCAAACCCTCTAGCTTGATTCCCCACCCCTACTAGGGAATGAGATTCCCATTCCCCAGTATACTTTGATTGGCAACATATGATCATTGACCGATGACTAATTGACCTATGACCGGTGAATGTTGACCGGCAATTGATGGCCGTTGACCGGAAGCCGGTGTCTGTTGACCATTGACCGGTGTTGTTGACCGGTTATTTATTTCACTTTCCTCAGCACAAACAAACATCCAAGAAAATAAAAAAAGATAATTTTTTCTATTCCCCTTCATTTCTTTCTTGATTATGTTCCTTTTCCCGCTCAAAACAAACACCCCCTAGATGTTAAGAGGGTTCCTTAAAAAAACTATATCGCTTATGAAAGGGTTTTGAGTCAACAATGTCCTAACGACTGAAGGTTCATAGTCTACTGGGCAAGCGGATAGCAGCGTTAGCTGATATGATGCTAGCAGAAAGAGCTCTAGTAAATAGAATGCTAGCGAGAAGAGCATTAACTCATTAGATCTTTGTTAGTGATATTGTAGCGGATACCATTTGTTGCTTAAGGTGAGGAAAACCCTTATTAACTATAATAATTAATTTTGTAGCATTCTTATTCATTTTAAGCAACAAGTAATTACCACTATTTGGATGTGAAAGACAATAAAGTGAAAGACAAACAATTTTTTAGGTGTTTAGGCATGGTGTCAAGAAGGACTAAAAACTCTCTCATAACTCCTCGGCATGGATGATACATCCCTTTCCCATTCAAAAAGTGAGGTTCTTAAAAAAGCAGGCGAGCTGGGAGATAAAGTAGATTGATTCAACTTTGCTACAACACTTTTTTTCTTTCTTACTATCACAATGTGTTGAATCTACTCCCATTGTATATATCTTTATAAACACTTCACACTTCACTAACCTATCTTCTCAACATCATCCTTTTTCTTTTCTCAATTTTTCTTAGTTTGATTAAAAATTGCCAAAAAACCTTATTGTATATGTCATAAAATTACATTTTTGGTGTTTTTTTTTAGCATATTCTACCTTTCTTCCAGGCAAAAGCATAGAGTCTACCAACCAAACAGTGCAACAAAATAAACATCTCTAGAAAGTAATAACATAGGTTGTCTTAATATTCATACATCAACCCCATCCAACCAGACTTCTATGGTTGTTGGGGGTAATATTACCCGGGATACAAGAATAGAAATTCGAAAGCCACTTATATTTTTTTTGAAGTAAACTTTTCCATTCATCCATAAACAACAGAAAACATTACAAAAGTCAGAACGGGTTAAAAGTATCACCCAAATTCTGAGAGCTAATAGATTTATGATGCCAACATCCCATCCCTTGATGATGCATATTACAGAATATATTCAAAACTCTTAAACTACTGCTACTAGTAGAAGAGACAAAAGTATAGCTCTTACTCAGCCTTATATTGCATTTATCATCACTGGCTAAAACTAGCTCTATATTGTGCGCTACATTGCACCAAAAACAAAAGATTGCTAAGTTCTATGTGTTGAACGCCTCTGAGCAATAGTTGTGTCTCACCAGCCACCTCCAGAGTCTACCACAGCAGCTACTACTAATCAGCGAACAGAAAGATTTCCAGACTTGATTGAAGATGCTATCCCTTGGATTGATATCCCAACATGACATCCTCTTGATTGAACTTTTAGTTAGCTTAAAATAGAAGCTAAGGCTACCCATCGTTAAGATAAGCTCCAGGGCTGTTGAGTATGCAATAAGGCTAACCATACGCACATTGAAAGTGCTATGAATCATTCTAACAGGATTCTGATTTTGATACTTAACCCTGTTTTGATAAACCTTCATCCGATATCTAACCTTTCTCATATTCATTGGACCACACCCATGGTATCTACTCCTCTGATTACTGTTATATATTAGGAGCCCGAACATCCAGCTAAAGATTTTTTTCCTTAGCCGCAAAGAGGCCGCTCCTTCACTTTGAGAACTCACTCCACTTACCAACCAAAGATTGCTCCTCTATTTTGGAACTACTTCATTATATATATCCTATTAACTTGCTTCAAGGTCTCAATATAAGGAAGATTACCTGACATTATTTTCTGATAAAGCATGACTTCCTGTAGAACTGCTAGGAGGAGACCCGTCCCCAGCAGCAAAATCGAATGGGATTCATTTCCTCTGGCTGCCTTGCTTATCAGCAAGGGCAGCCTTCAGTGATACCTTCTTTGTGCTCATTGAAGCTTGATTATCCTTCTCGATCACAGTGTCTTTAATTCTATGAAACTTCTTGCTTGGGGATTTCTTATTTTTTCTGGGCAACTTCTTCCTTTCAATGTCTATGGAACCTGGATTTTAGATCTGTTTGCCCTCTCTTTTACTTCCTTCATCAGCCTGATTGCAAATCTTATTGGGAAAACCAGGGGGAGGAGATAACCTATCCGCCTCTTCCATGATTTGAGCTATGGACTGGTTCAAATCACTTTCCTCCTCTAAGGAAGCCTTTGATTTCTTAGTTTTAGCTTCATTGAAGTTCTTTAAAGCTTCCTTCCAGTCTTCCACCTGATAGGCAGTTCTCTTTTTATAAGGGATGACCCTAGCATTATTACATGTTCCCCATCCCGGCAGATCAGGGTGACTGGCTTCGATAACAATCTTTTCTCCTCTGGTCTCTTGTTGAGAGTGAAACAAAGCTTTGTGGGGAGAATTTTCGAGTTGTCTCGGCCTTCCTCATCAGATTCTATCACCTTCTTCTTCTTTATGGGATCAGAATGGGCACATTCAGTTGTCTGCTTACTTTTTTCCATTCCTGAATTTTGAGCCATCTTGGAGTCAATATTCTGCTCTACTCCCGTGGGAACTGAGACCTTGCTGCTGATATCCATCAGAGCCGTATCGTCCTCTTCTCTCTCCTTCTTCTTCTTCACTCATCTGATATATTACTGCCTTCTTATTTTCTTCAATTCTCTCATCTCCTCTTTGTCAGTTTTCATTCCCAGTCACCTCTCCTCAGTGAACCACTTGCATGATCTGTAAGAATATTATCATCTATGACAGCCAAAGAACCTGCAAATTCAGATCGCACCCATGGACCATATTTTTCCTGTTTATAATTAATGTCTCCTTTGAAAGGGCACTCAGAGGAGACATGATTTATTCTTCCACATCTAAAGCACAGAAAGAGGAGATTATCATATGAAACTCTACAACATCTGTCTTTCCCTCCTAAGGACATCACTTTCAACCTACATAGTGGTTCAGAATCTTAATTTCAACGCATATTTTTAACACCTTGGATGCAAGTGGGTTTAGTCGATCTGAACAAGAAATGAACTTCCCTATCTTATTCCCAAGTTCTTCAGCAGAAGTTTTATTATAGAAAGAGTAGGTAGATTATGAATAGCAGACCAGATCTTAATCGAGGTGGGATCGTGCTCCTCTATAGTGATATTTGGATCTATAACTGAAACAACCAGGAAGGCGGTTTTGAAAGTGCCATGGTCCCCTTACCCGAGCACAAACTTAGCATCTGTTTCATTTGAAAACTCAAAGGTAAAACGGTTATGACCAACTACATTAACCGTAAACTGAGACTTGGTTTCCAAAGGAAGCCTAAGAACTTGTGCATGGCCTTACAGTTGATGGGGTTGGGATGCCATAATCTCCCAAAGAGAGCCTTGTTCATCTCCTTAGGGGAGCAGCCTTCCAAGAGAGAATCTCCATCTATCTTCTCTGCTTCCGCTGGGTGCAAACGAAGGAGATTACACCTAGACGTTAGAAGTTCCATGGCAGCAAGGTCAAGGGACTGTATCTTGATATTGGACTCAGAAAGAGGTTTGGGATAGGCTCGAGCAAGACTCCACCAGGAACTTGAAACTGAAAAAACGATTTGCAGTGTTGGGGACTGAAACGAGCACAATACCTCCAAAGGAATAGAAACTGAAAAACTAGTTTGCTGTTCTTGAAACCAGGGGCAAAGAGGGAAGAATATTCTCGAATGCAGTTAAAGATAATAGGGAGTGGATGGGACTGGAGTTTAATCCGGTGGTTGGCCAACCCTCCTGCTGAAGACACTTGATAACCAGACTTAACTCTGATGGGATAGAGTATGGTGCTAGACTTGTACTTAGCTAGGACTACTTTCCCCTTAAGACCTTATTGCCTCTTGAGGAACAAAAGGAATATCCACTCCTTTCCCAGGAAATGAAAAGCTTTACCGAATCGCCTAGGAGATCGCCTTGGAATAGGCTCATCTCTCTGGGAGAAATCGAAATCTTCCCGGTCTGTTGCTACCAACAATACATCCGTTCCTGGTATCATAAAGCCACTTATGTTTGATTATGGTACTTAAACTAGTGTTTCCTAAACTCGTAGTACTTATATTATCAAAAGATATTTATTACTTAATGATTTTTATATTTTAGTAACCGTTTGACTTGCAGTTTTTTTTAAACTATGTACTTTAGTTTACCACTGTGGATACATATACATGCCACAAGATGTACTTGGTTACAAAAAAAATTTTAACTTTTAGCTTTTGTTTGAACTCCAAAAGTGAATGGTAATTACTGTCTGAACTATCTGGGGTTAATGTCCTATATTACTTATATTATCAAAAAGTATCCATTACTTAAATGATTTTTATATTTTAATAAATGTCTGACTTGTAATTTTCTAATATATGTACTTTTGATTACCATTGTGGGTACATAGATGTCACACGTTGTACTTTGATTACAAAAAATTGTATAACTTCTTGCTTACGTTTGAGATATCGAGCAAATAACTACAAAAAATTCCTGATTTGAACTTCAAAAGTGTGGTAACGGTTCTGGAGCCCTATAATATCCTACTTACTATTGATCCCATCTCAGAGAAAATAGAAACGACAACAGACCCACTCATGCTAAATATTTGGGGCTCGTGTCTGTTTCTTTCTTTGGTTGATCGGAGATTACTGAAAATTCAAGAACATACAATCAGACAGATTGGAATAGGCAAAAAGTAGTCACTGGGACCATTAATCTCGAATCAACAGATGGTGGGCAGATTGTTAGTAACCTGAAGCGGTTAACCACTGGACCAGTGACAGATACAAAATGTAAAGGATTTTCCGGTTGACGATCTTGTGACTACCGAACCCAAATCACAGAACAGAGGCGGAGCATTCTCTAAAATCGTTGATCACTCTTGTAGATAAAAAACTAAACAAATCTTATAGGAAGTTGTCCTAACCCCAGATAGTCCATACTACAATCTGCGACGCACCGTTACAGCAATGAAGAAGAGAACCCATACCTATGTCTTGAGTATGGAAGAAGATTAAACTGCTCCATTCTCTTTTCAGAAGTGTCCAAATATTGCTACGCCCGTGCACTCCATCGTAGTGAACATGTATCCAAGAATGGTGGAATCATTGAGGTTTTACAATACCTAAGGCACAAGAAGGGGAGAATGATGAGCAACAATAAAAAAGGAAATTAAGAAAATGGGAGTACAATTGGTGGGTCGCATGGAGACACTTTACACTAAACCTATCTCTTGTAAACGATCACTCTAGGGCCATGGAACTTCGACTAAATGGCTGGAAGTATTTGCGGATGGGCACTCAAGATAGTAGTATGGTTAAGTTATGTGGTAAAGGTTGTAAGATTTGCAGAAGGTCAAAGGTGGATATAGGTGAAAGTGTGGATGAATGTCAGTGAATTCAGCGGATTGGTTGTGTATCTTTATGGGCCAACTGCCACCAGTGAGAGAAGGCGAGTATATAAGGAATTGTTAAATCTTAGAGCATCTTTAGATGCTCCTTTATTTCCGTAGGGGTGGAGATGCACATAGTCAAATAAGAGGCATCTGTGACTTACAGATGTGGGTGACAAATATGAAGATGTCGGAAATAAATCTTATAGGATGTCGATATACTTGGAGAAGTTCTCTATCTCTCAGCTGAATCAACCGTACCTTTTTTGCAGTATTGAATGGTCAAATGAGTTCCCACGTATGACGCTTCAAGGTAGGCCATGGTAGATCACCAATTATGGTGTATGTGGGTGAAATTTGAATTGTAACACCCTAACTCATAATCACTTGTCTTGACCCAAACCACCTCAATAACAGAGCAATCAATATCACTTAGCTGCGGAATTCAAATCCAAAAACTAATCAACCACAATGGGTGTTATCGCCATTGCGCACCCATGTGCACAACAAAGCAACCAACAACACCTGTAACACTATGAATGACAGAGATAATGTTTACATCATAATTCCCAATATACAATCCTCAGCCAAAACCTATGAGCAATATACATAATTCCCACATTTATAGTTTCATTCACATCTGTGAGCCAAAATACAATCTATATCAACACCAAAATACCAAAAGGAACTCAAGTCTACCCACTCCTGACTCCGGTTGTGGGTCCTCTTCAGATACCTGTAAAAATAGTTGTTGGAGGGATCAACCCAACTAGTGAGTATGCCACCTTCTAACCCTCATTCACCTTCAGACCAACCTTAGGCTATTTGGTCAAAGTTAACATGCAGTTCCAATTTCCAATAATCCGGTTTTTAATTTTCAGTAACATAATATATACATAAGCAATCAATTCATAATAACCCAAAGTCACAATCCAATTCCAATAGCTCAACTAGTATAACTCAAACATATCTAGAAATCTCTAATCTACAAACTTAACATATCATTATCAGAATCAATCATCCACATTCACCAATTCAAAAGGGAAACATTCCCATAAGCGCACATATTACAATCGGTTGGCTTATAAGTTTCCAACCATCAAGCGTGTCTATTAATTGTTATACGACCGTGAGATTTACTCAGTTACCATAAGTAGTCACGAACTTATACATTTCTTAAGCCCTCAGGGCTTCTTAATGGTTCTCATGAGGTTTATTAGAGTTCATAGTTCTCATATAATATTTGAAGGGTATTTAATAATACCATATAGTTTCTCAGATCTATTAATCACTCTATCCCATAACCATGACGTGCACCATGTTAGTAGATGATATGTCCTCTCCTTATTATAAGGCGGGTCACCTATTGGCAGTAGCCAAACACCAGACGGGGTGAACCGACCAACAATGAATCTTGAGTGGACCCGATCTTGGTAATCCTATCTATGATCACAATGCGCAACCAAGAACATCTTGGATTTTCCCATAATAACCAATAATCTTCTCATCATAAGATTTATATTTCATTCTCAGTGCCTAAGAAACATTCTTAGGAATTAATATATATATATTGGAGAACATCCTCGGTATTCACTTGTCTTGCTTAAGGTCTTTCAACTTGGTTTCCTAAGAAACATTCTTAGGAGATTATATGAATCTTTTGAAAACATATCAAGTATTTATTTGTCTTAATCAAGACTTATGGCATTTTGCGTAAGAAACCTTCTTAAGAATTTATTTGTATATTGGATATCATATCTCAACTTTGTTCAACATATAATGATATCTTTCTACCGCATTTTCCCAAGGAACATCCTTGGACATTATATCATATTCATTTATTATTGTTCTTCTTGACCGTATATCCCACGGTCTATACTTAAATTCCTTATAAGTCATGTGATGTTTTTTTCATTCCAGTTGGCAACATCAATCAAATTCATCAACACAATAAATTCTAATCACACGATCAACATTCCACAAAATCAATAGCTATAGCAAGCATATCATTTTATCACACATTTTCACACACCTCTGAGCCCAAGGGGACCCTCGGGGGCACTCGTTTCACACAAGAAACATACCTTTCACTGAAGCAATGAGAGACGTCCTATCTCAAGCCCGGCCTCCCAAGTCCCAGATCCGGGAACAAATTTCATCATTAATACCATCACCCTTAAGTTTAATATCCTTTATTCCATTCGTAATCATTTCTCCCACCAATTAACTTTAGGGACTACCCACTAATAATAATAAGTTGGGTTCAATCATAGAGTAACCTACTCTTATATTAATTAGTTAAGTCTTGTAGACTTACTTTGTCACATGTTAGTTCATATGGATTAGGCCTAACCATTAGCCTATTCATTAATCAATCTTTATTTATCATCTTCCATCATTCCTTAATTACTTAAAAAATTTATAAACTTGTAAGACATCTCTTACTTACCTTTGCTTATAATTTTGGGTATATCTCTTATGACTCCTTACATTAGCCCATCGACTATAATTGGTGGGAATGTATGGACTTCAGTCCTTCCCCTTTTACCAAATAAGGCTAGCATTTTGATTGATTAAGACTTCTAGTAAGCCTTATACTTGAATCCCAAGTTTAATTTCTAGCCAAGTCTTCTTTATAACCCGGCCCAACTTGATCTCTTAATTAAATGAGATGGGTTTCACCTTAGCCTAGTTATTCATCGCCTTAATCCTTTGTATAACACTTCGTATTTTATTTAAGTTTGGTCAACTAGACCATGTGGTCAAACCCTTATTCAGTCAATGTTGGTCAAATTCAAGCGGGTCAACTCTCATAATTTTGGTCAAACCTCAATTAATCTCAATCTTTCAACTTCAATTAGGATTCTCCTTCATTCCTTAATTCACCTTGACCATCAACTTCAATTAATCCATTCATACTTAGCCTTAACGGTCTTTCATTACCCTTAGGGGTTTCCTAAATTAACCATTTTTATTCCTAGTTCAAACTCTAATAACAATTAATCTTAGCCTTCCAAACTGGGTTGCTATTTGTAGTACATAATTACTGATCACTACAACACAAAATTAGTTAAAATGACATTCATATTAGAAATGATTTATAAGGTACCGCTGTAACTTTTTTTCGCACAATAACGTTTCTGTTATCATAATCAGTTAGATTATAAAAACTGGTTGGAAAAGTCAGTAAATGCGTTTAAATGTTGCTTAAACGTATGACTTTAAACGTGCTTAAACTTATAACTTTACATTTATTATGTTTAATTATATACGTTTTAAAACATTTACTTAAAAATGACATTTAACTACTGAAAACGAGTCAAAACGAGGGTTACTGTGAAAAAACGCTTGAAAACGCGCATGTTATGTATAAACACGACGTGTCACTCAGCTTCATTTCTCACATACGCACTCTCCTCCTCCAAAATCTATCACCGGAATCCTCTCTTTCTGATCACCGGACCGCCGCCGGAAAACTTTACAGTGAGTTTTTCAAATTTTTTGTTGTTGCAAATGATAGATCTAGGTGTCTTGATTCTAATTCTGGTGTTAGTTTTGTGAACACATTCATTTGGGCTAGATCTACAAAACAAATTTGGAAAAAAACTTGAAAACTCCATTAATGGAGTTGTACAAAATCGGGACACTGGGTAGGGGTGTGGAATGGCAAATCGGGACAGAAAGTGTCCCGAAATTCACCAGAAAACCCAGGAAACCGTCCCAAAATCCACCACTTCTCCCGCGTCTACGCCGTAAAAAAATTCTGCCCGGCGCTGCGTCTGTCCCGAACCAAAATCGGGATGCCTTACTTTGCCAAAACAGAAAAACCGGGACACGGGGCATCCCGATTTTGGAAAGCTCTCCCGTCGATGCGTCTCGACTTTGTCGGCCAACCGCTGTGTCTGTCCCGAGCCAAAATCGGGATGCCTCACCTTGCAAAGACAAAACAATCGGGATGGACCTTGTCTCGAGTTGAGGAGCTCCCGCGGCGGCATCCTGAAATTTTCTCGTCCGGTGCTGCTCCTGTCCCAAGCCAAAATCGGGACGCCTCACCCTGCGAAAATGTTAAATCTGGACGCAAGGCGTCCCGATTTTGTAGTGTTCTCTCGTGGTTGCGCCCGTGTGCTGCTGCTGCTGTCCCGATCCAAAATTGGGATGACCAACTTTGCGAAAATAGCAAAATCGGGACATAGGGCGTCCCAATTTGTCTGTATAAACTCACACGTTAATTTTGGGACTTTAAGTGTCCCGAAAATTTAATTTTCACCACACCCAGTGTCCCGATTTGAGCAGAATAGGGATAGTTTATGTCCCAAAAATGTTGTATATGATATAGTAGTTTTAAGTGGAAAAATATTGGTCAACGTTTAGGACCGATGGGGTTTTGACCTTCAAATCACGGAAGAACGTGATTAATAAGTGGTCCTTTATGAAAGGAGAGGTCCGGTGCAGATAGGCATGGAACATGATCAAGCTGTCTGGGTTGCATCATCTGCTGGACATCACATGGCAGTATAACATGTCGTTGATCTCAGTGTTTGTGAAGAGGTGGCAGCCCAATACTAACTCTTTCCACATTTCGTGGGGTGAGATAACGATCACCCTGCACGATGTGTGGATGTTGCTACAGATCCCCATTCTCGGTAGAGCTTTTCAGGGAAACCCGTCGAATGCTGAGCTGAAGACAGTGATGGCTGGGTGTCTAGCGTTTGAGGAGGATGTTGAGGCAATAATGGAGACATTATGGCATAGTGGTGCTATTTATTCCCCATCTCATTCACCACTGCACCGAGGGAGAATATGACCCTATAAAGATGGTGTGCGGGTGGCTCTACTATGTCATTGGCACTACCTTATTTCCTGGGAAGGGGCATGGACGACTAAGTCCACATGCCTTTTGGTTAGTCACCCCAATGAGGAATGCTACTAGACTGGACACGTATGCATGGGGAGCAAATGCTCTGGCTAGGCTGTATCGCCATCTTTGAATAGCATCTCGTGCAGACTCGGTTGGGATATCTGGTTGCATGACGCTGCTTGAGGTATGTGGATAAATGTTCAGCTGGTTTGAAAAACTCATTCGTCATCGGAATCTTTAAAATCAACTTAATTAATTTGTGTCATGCTAGAAATATGCCTACTTCCCCATTCTGGGGCTAGCAGTGAGTTCAGACTGGCGTGACGGTGATGGCAGACCCTAGGCTATGAAGTGGGTGAGGTCTACTATCCAGCAGCAGATCATGAGTTGTTGGAGAACTACAGGAAGCACTTAGATGCTCTGACCACCCAAAATGTAAGTGTTGATTTTTACTAAACTTTCAAACATTGATTATATTTATTAACAACATTGTATATCATTGTTGCTTTCTTTTTATAACAACTCAATGTAGATTGATTGGTTGTTGTATGGTCGTGACATGGTGAATGTTCACGAGGGGCGTACATGGTATAGAGGTACTTTGCAGTACATGGGGGTGAATGAGTCGTACATGCTTGAGCGTTGTCTTCAAAATTGGGATACGTTCAGTGTATCCCGCTGGCGCCAATCAGACTGAACTTAAGATCAGAGCGACGGTGGAAAGTACCACCATATAGGTGTGTTTACCCCCCTCTTCCCCGATGTAAAATGTGTGGGACAACACACCTCGACTCCAGTTGCCCAACCCGGACTACACTCGTACGTGGGCTGTCCTGCACGCGTGTGAACCAGGGTACTTGAAGTGGTACACAAAGCACACTCACCCGAAGATCCTGAGCCCAGAGAAGTATAATAAAAATTTCTTCCTTCCTCCAGATCCTGCCCAGGTGAGTAATATCTTCTACGTCTAGTTAGTACTATCATTTGGTTATTATGTCGTCTTACTAGATCTATTTTCTTGTAGCTTATGACTGAGACAAATGAGCTTAGCCGGGATTACTATCCCGGTAATCGAAGTTAGGATTGGACATACTTTCGTGAAGGTATGCTAGAGGAGGAGCATACCGCTATAGCACACGAGATTGATGAGGTGTTCAACACCTTATTAATATGGGATCCGTACTCGCACCAGTATGGTGCACCTTAATCTGTTCTTAGTTGGTTTATATTTGTAATGTAAGAAATTTCTCAAATTTCATTTGTGTTGTTTAAGACGTTTTGATGTAGTAGTTTACAGTGTGACTCTTGTATGATGTTTATGTTATCTTGAAGGTATTTGGGATTTCCAATTTGAGTATTTCTAGTTTGCTCTCTACTATTGTCCTTAATAAAGCAATGCCAATGCCTGCTAAGTCAGGTCGTGCCTTAAGCAAGCACCCAAAAAATAGAGGTTGTAGCTTGTAGTGACATTGTTGCCTTAAGTATCTTCAATTAAGCAAGCATATAATAAGAGCCTTCCTTCGTTTTAAGAGTTGATATAATGATGGTTCCTGACACTTGTGTTACATAGTTATGACATTGTCCTAACATAGCAAGTCACTTGCAAGAGATTAAGGACCATCTGATTGACATATCCGATCAACTACTACATTCAACTGCTTGAAACACATATACAATCTACTTGTGACGACCAATAAAGAATGGTTTCTCACTTTGCTGCATCCACATCCATATAGACATCCACGTACCAGGTTACTGTTACCGACAACTTTTCGTACACTATGACTGCGTCCAGTACAAAAGTTACCATTTTAACCTAACATAATTATTTTTACTGATATCACTAGGATGTACCATGTTACTATTACCGATAAGTAGCCCTCTATTATTGTCCTTCATAAACCAAAGGCTGATAATCCGTTGAACTAGCCATTAGGCATGTCAGTGACTGTTACCCTAGTAGTATAAAAGGGAGTATGGGTGTCCCAACCAACTCATCCCTTACTTCTTGCTCTTAAAATCTTTCTACTTACTTACTGAGTGAAATCTTAATATCTTACTCACCAAGATCAAAGAGGAAGTATTCAAAGCCACAAGAGATCCCTGGATAGGTTATGACACACTTTGATTTCAGTCATAAACTACTGTCAAATCATCACTTAGAATGACACCAAAAAAGGAACTCTCACTCAAAGCACAAAAATGCAACAAAGGAAAGCAAATCTGCATGACACCAAAATCCTCCACATCCAAAGGTTCATCCTCAAAAACTAAAGTATCAACGAGGAAGAAGATCCCTGAGATTATTATTCTAAGCAGTGACTCCTCAACTTCTGATTGGTCGGAGGGCACATATGTTCTTACCGACTTTGATGTAGACTCTGACGTCTTCAAACAAAAGGGTCCATCGACGTCACCGGCAATGATGAAGCCTTCTTCAATGGTTACTCAACGCCAACTCCTAGACAATATCCCCACACTATTCAAAACCAGATCAACACTTTAACTTCTGATGCAGAATCCTCAACGAGGGAGAAGATCCCTGAGATTATCACTCTAAGCAATGATTCCTCATCTTCTAGCTGGTTGGAGCGCACAGATGTTCTTACCGACAATGATGTAGCCTTCTGCAATGGTTCCTCAGTTGATAGCGGAGATTCCACTACGCTGATAGAACGCACACAGTCAAAATGGCTTTAAGACACAACGAACTATTACTGGAAGAAGTTTGATTAATCAAAGCTGAGTGTTCTTTGCCACTTAATGCATCTATCTTTACATTTGAACGTCTCTATATAGCTCCTACATTGTCAGGTCGTGCCTTAAGCAAGCACCCCAAAAAAATGTAAGTTGTATTTATGTTTTGTGGCATAGTGTGGCAATAATAATTTTAAACTTGTTTACATTTTAATTACTTTTTCGCTGAATTGAGACCACATTGTAGAGTGAGTTAATATGACCACTAAAAGACACAGCAGGACGTACCACATTGTAGAGTGAATTAATTACTCTTTCATTGAATTGTACACCATGACTGTATCCGGTACAAAAGTTACCGTCTTAACCTAACATAATTAATTTTTACTGACATGACTAGGACGTACCAGGTTACTGTTACCTATTACTTTTCGTACACTACGACTGTGCTCAGCACAAAAGTTACCGTCTTAACCTAACATAATTACTTTTGCTGACATGACTAGGACGTACCAGGTTACTGTTACCTATTACTTTTCATACACTATGATTGTGTACACACAAGTTACCGTTTAACCTAACATAATTAATTTTACTGAATACAAGGACATACCAGGTTACTGTTACCTATTACTTTTCGTACACTACGATTGTGTCCAGTACAAAAGTTACCATTTTAACCTAACATAATACTATTGCTGACATGACTATGACGTACCAGGTTACTGCTACCTATTACTTTTCGTACACTATGACTGTGTCCAGTACTCAAGTTACCGTTTTAACCTAACATAAAATTTTAACAAACTACAAAGGACGTACCAAGTTACTATTACGTATTACTTTTCGTACACTATTATGTACATTATTTAATATTAGTTACTTTTACTCACATGTAACAGTAGTATATAGTTTTATACATAAAGTGAGTGAAATACATTTAATATAATTACATTAATTACTATCATATTACTATACAGTGATGACTATACTACTATATTACTTTTTACATAACATATGATTGTCCAGTACACAAGTTATCGTTTAACCTAACATAATACTTTTACTGACATGAAAGGACGTACCAGGTACTGTTACATATTACTTTTCATACACTATGAGTGTGTCCAGTACACAAACTACGTTTACCTAACATAATTATTTTATTGAACTACAAGGACGTAATAGGTTACTGTTACATATACTTTTCGTACACTATGACTGTGTCCAGTACACAGTTACGTTTTAACTTTTCTGAACTCTACACCATGACCCTATATAAGAAGTTCCTCCTTCACTTATCCTGAACACACTCACTCTCCTTCTTTTTAATTATTTTCAATCTCTCTTGTACTCGTTTTCTCCAAACACTCCCTCTTGTCATCCTAGTGTGGCATGGATTCCAATTCCGATTCTGATTATGAGTATAGTCCAACATCCAGCGTGGTATGTATTTCTACGGTAAAACACTATCGTACCATTGTTTTTACTGTGCTTTTAACATTGTTTTAATGTTTCTTGTAGGATAGTAATGAACCACAGATGATATCTGGGACGATTTTGATGAAGAAGTTCTAGGTAGACATGTACGGATGGATGATTTCCTGCAACAGGACTTTAACAGATCACTTGTGGCCAACACAGGGTATTTGTTCTACAGAGATCAAACCTTTGCTAATAAAAAAATTGCTAAGGATTGGGTAGACAGTGCTGGTCATCCCAACCACGTCTACACCATAATTCAAAGTTCCCGAACAAGTGTAGATTTCTATTTCACGTGCGAGAGGTATGAGAAACCACGTATGCAAGACCAACCACTTAACATCGTTTGACGCAAGGCATCTGATAAAAAAGATGTGGTTGCCCTTTCAGAATCAAGGGGTATTACACACAATATGGGTGTATGTTAGTTGTGCACAATGTGTGGCATAATCATGACCTTGTAGAGTGGACAAAGGGACATTTTGTAGGTAAGCGTCTGATTGAGGAGGAATTGATGATCATTGATCAGAGAACCTGAGCTGGTGTCCCACCTTCCATTATTTATTTAGAGCTTACGACAATTAACCCTGACACAACCGTAACTAGGAAAGATATCTACAACAGGATACAAAAAACAAAGCTCGACAAGAAAAATGGTCGTTCGATGGTGCAAACTCTATTGGCCGATCTAATCGGAAACAACTATTACTACGATAACACGACCTAGCCAAGTAAGATACCTCATGTTGTATGCCATACATTTAATAGATATATTTTTTGGTTTAATGTCAAATTGATATAACATGATTTTGGTCATCTTCCACATGTTAGATGATACTTCAAGGCTTGGTTCTATCTTCTTCGCACACCGGCCTCGCAAGAACTTCTGCACGCATTTCTGTATGTCATAGGCATAGACACAACTTACAAGACAAACATCACCAAAATGCCTCTGGTTCAGTTCAGTAGCATAACAAGTTGGGAAGAACTTCAGCATCGTCTTCGCCTTCCTTTCCTGTTACCGAATCGACTGACATGTACGTGTGGCCTCTTCAAAACTTAAGGCTGCTTCTTGGTCGCAGTAATACCTCGACATTCACTACCGATAGATGTTTGGCACTGATGAATGCCTTGCAAGAGGTATTTTCAAATTCACACCATCTACTATGTCGGTGGCACATTAGCAGAAACATCCAGGGAAAGGCGGAAGGGGCATAGAGGTAGGGCGAAAGCTGCGGTCAGAATGTGGAATTCAGTTGTGTACTCAAACACAGAAGATGAGTACAACGACCAACTACAAGTATTCAAAGATGGACACAAAAGATATCCAAAACTTATCACATACATGGCAACAATTTGGGAGAGGTACAAGGAAAGGTTTGTAGAGGCATGGGTCAAGAACGTGTTGCACTTCGGGAACACAACGACAAACAGATAAGATTAATGATCTGCTAAATTTTAACTTATGCATCCCATTAAATAGAATAACATGTTCACTTAACCATGTGACATAGTTGAGAGCGCTCACTCTACTATGAAGGCTAGACTGAAGAGAGCTAGACACACTTTGGATGTCATCTTCCCAAAAATTAATGACCATGCATGACTCAGGTGAGAGAGTTGAAGAAGGACTTCGAAGGTGCATAGACAAAAAGCCAAAAACAGAAAGGAGATAGGAGGGTTCCTATTGATGATCTAATCGGGAAGGTTAGTGTCTTATGCTTGAATGAGATAGTCAAGGAGCGTTGGTAGGGGGATTACATTGGAACAAATATCTCCCTCTATGCGTGTGATAAGGTGACATCCCATGGACTACATGTACATGTAGGCTAAGCAACATGTTGGATAATGGTATCCTGTGTTCCATGAGAGATGTACACCGTTTCAAGTACACTCTGAGCTGGAAGAATAATGAATCAACAACACAAATGCTAGACTACAAAGAAAACGGAGCAAATGAGGCGTTTGCTCGAAGGGGGGGGTGGCAAGCAATGCTGTTGAGTGTCACAATCAGACGATCCAACACTGATGGCAAGATGTTATGGTCACATCCATACTTTCATTCATCCGGATCCATCATGCGACTGAGAAGAACCACTAGAGCAGCAAGGGGTTGGCAGACCTACAGGGCCATCCAGACCAAGCGGCGGGAAACTTCGGCTTGGGAGCGTGACCGACCACGGGTAAGCCAACTCCAAGAAGCACCATCCACTTGAAGATCCTTTAACACAGGATCATCAGCTCTTGGACGCTTCATGTCTATGGATACATTTCAGTACGTTGGAGACTTCTAGGCCAACCTATATCATTATATCACTGGATATATTGATGTTCTGGCAGATGGAAATTATGGCTACAGGGTGGTGGCGAATTACCTGTACATGAATCAAGATCGTTGGAAACAAGTCCGCAAGGCATTGTTCACTAAAATGAAGCACGCCGAGTCAGTAAAATATTTGTATCAGAACATGTTCAACAAGACGCGATACAACGAGATGCTGAGGAAAATACATTTCAGTGAAGATGGCCCAACACCTCCGGATAAATGGTTTAGCACAAAAATGGGGACCGTGATTGCTACACGCTACACTATAGTGGTGTTCTACTCTACTATATATGGGAATGCCGGAAGTAGTACATTCCTCCCTATCGAAGATCATAATAACCATGATCGTCTGAGGGGAGAGATCCACATAGAAGTGTGCAAACACGGACATTTTGCTCGGTTTTGTATGGTTCAAGATTCACCATCACCCTCTGTCTACCCGCAATGGTTTTACGATAGAAATCCAAACACGGTTGGAACTTGGATTTACCCACTACAATCTAGGTTAGATAGGTGGGCCACAAAAGTACTGTAATAATTTGGCCTCAAATGTCGTTTTGTAATATGTTATGTAACTTAGTTGTGATTCAAGATGTTCAATAAATGACTGTTTAAACTGTTTTAAATGTCGATTTTCATTTTTTCAAGAAAAAAGATCACCCCAACACATTCCAACGTATTCCGGACAGTTCGATAAAAAATATTATACCGTAGTTAGTAAAAATAAATTACTGTTAATTAAAGTTATTTTAGATGTCGATTTTTATTTTATTTTTTCAAGGAAAGGAGGCGCCCCAACACGTGCAACGTATTCCGGATAGTTGGGTGAAAAAATAATTTTGTACTGCAGTAAGTAAAAATTAGTAAAAATCATTATTCATCAAGTATAAACTTTTTTTAAAATCACAATAGGATATCAATTAATGAAAAAAAAGTTGCACCCGTACTTCATTACATGTTTAGATAATGAATGTGATTCAAAATGATTTTGTACTGTAGTGATTAGTAATTATGTACTGCAAATAGCAACCCCGATTCCAAATCCTCGCATTAACTCAAAAATTAATTCAACCTTTTCAATTTTCATCATCCCAAACATCATCTCATTTCAAATTTTAATCAATTTAGTTCTCCTCTCGTATTCCTTTCAAATTCCATCTCTAAACCCCAAAATTTTCCACATCACATTCTAACCCCAATATTTCTTCAATTCTCGAACTTCCCTCTAATTTCCTCCAATTTTTGGTTTTTCCCTCCAATCATTATCAAACTTTAATACCAATCTTTACCAACTCAATTCAAACCCTAATTTCAGAATTTCCTAAATTTAAACCCAAATTCAAATTTTGAATTTGCCTCTTAATTTTCCTTAAATTTTAACTTCCCACCATTTCTTCCAAATTTAATTTTTTAAATTTCAAACTTCAAGTTTTTGGTCAAAACCCTAGTTCCTCTTTTGACTCTCACCCAAATTCCAACACAGCCCAAAAATGCCAAAATTACAAATTAACCCCAAAACTTCTCTAAACTTTGATTTTGCCCACCAAACATCCAAAAACTCCAAATTTGAATTTAGCCCAAAATTAAACATTAATTTCGACCGTAATTAAATTAACACTCCAATATTAATATTCTCATTATTTCTCATTTCACCAATTCCAACCTCAACTCCACATTTACCAAAATGTACCCACACTAACTTTAATTTCAATTTAACTCATAATAATCCTCAAATTAATTCAAAATTTTGGAATTATTTTCCACCAATATTTTGAACTAATTTACACATCCAAAATATTCTCTTGAACTTTAATTTTTCAACAAAAAACCATAATAATCTTATTTTTCAAACTGCCCAAAATCACCAAATTACCCACATAAATACCAATAATTTTCAGCCATAATATTAGATAATTTTTTTTAAAATAATAAACCTACCCACAAATAGCATCATGTTGAAATTGAATATTCACCACAAAACCTTAACTTTCAGTTTTCACATAATAACCATAATACTTAACCAAAACTTACACTTTAAACCAAAAATCTTTAGTAACTAAACCCGAACTTAATCTTGTAGATCTAAGTTCATTTTTTTGAGTTAGTTTGGCTCATTTCTCAACCTTATTTTGGCCATAAACAATACTCCCTCCTATTCAAAATAATTTTTGTTTTCGACATTTTCACACTTTTTAATAAAGATATTAAAATGACTAGTGTGTCCTTACTTTTTGTATGGAAAGAATAAAAAAGTAGGTATACTTTATTGGTAAGAAAAAAAGTAGAGTTCAATGACATTAATAGTTAAAAAAGTAAAAAGGGCAAAAGTATAAAGTAAGATACAAAAAGTCTAAAACAACAAATAATTTGAACATAAATCTCAAGCCTAAAACGACATTTATTTTGAACAGGAGGGACTACATAACAATAACCATCCCAAAAATCCCAAAATAAACACTAAGGTTAAACATTAACCTTGTAGTCTCCAAGTGTTGATTTTTCCTCCAAATTTTTGTCCCTATAGTAAAATGAAGAGTAGGTTAGATCTTTGACCAGATCTAGAAGTTAAATGAAAGTTCTAGGCTCTAAAACCTTAGAACCAAAGCTTACCCTTGTTTAAAGTTGTTTTCCGTTGATTTTCACCCTTGTTCTTCCTTGTTTTCGGCCAGCCAAACAAGGCCTAGTTGAGCTCCACTTTTGAGCATGAAGGGAGGAGGAAGATGAAGAAAAGTTAGGGTCTTTGGACTCCCAAAATCGGCCATAGGAAGAACTAGAAGTTAGAGCACATTTTTTTCCTTAAACTCTTCATTGAATCTAGCCAAGCTTCCCACTATTTTCATCCACTATTTTTGGCCCAAAGCAGCCTCAAGTTTGGCCCCAACATAAGGGAAGAATGAACTTGGTTTCTTCTTTTTTGTTGGTGAAGATTAGCTTAGAAAAGAGTAGATTTCAAGAAGAAAACAAGAGACGAAGAGAGATTTGTATTCACGTCTTTTGTGTTCTTCAAGAGAGAAAAATAATAATAAAAATGAGAGAGGGAAGAAAAGTGGAGGCGGCGGAATTTTTGAAGAGAGATAAGTGCGTAAATAAGTTGGGTTTGCAAAATTAAAGAAGAGAATAAAGACCGGGGTGGCAATTTAGTTCCAGCTAGCTGAGGTTGTCAAAATAGAAATGGTTAGTTTAGAAATAAGGGGAAAATAGTAAGGAGTTGGGCTCTCCTTGTTGTGGCCGAATCCTAGGTCTTTTTGGGCTTTATTTTTACTCATTTTGGCCTCTCTCATGTGTTAGAGTGTAATCTAATGAGTCATCCTAGCCCAAAGCATTTACACCTGCTTTTTGCATTAATACAATACTTACAAGTCACATTGACTGTTTAAATTAAATTCCCAAACTCCTCATATTTATTGTGCCATTATTTCATGTAATAACATATTACATGTTAAACCAACTTATTATTTAATTTCTCTCTGTAAATACTCCCTTTTAATTCACCATTCCATGTAAGGTTTAATAACCCTTTTCGGGCCATATATTTATTTATATAAATATATTTTGAGGTTCCATAAATCCTTAATGATTTTAAGCCTTAATAATTTAATAATTAATCTTTGATTATTTTTTAATTGTTAGGGATATTTCAGCTGTATCCTTTTAGAGCACTCGATGCTTGGCTAGATAATGAAAGATATATACTGTTCTTTGAAGAGGAGTTAAATAAACTACAGGTACTTGACGTATGAGCCAAAATGAAAAAGATGAAGAGCCACTTGAATATTGGAAGAAGGAAGTTTTTGGATTCATCGAATCAAAGATGCAGGAGACAACCAAGAAAATCGATGTAATTGACAAACTTGATGAGCAACCTGGACCGGATGAGAACTGGAATCAGAAAGGGGATACACTCAAAGATGATATGTGAAAACTCCTATGAAGCACGATATTGACATCAAATGTCGAGGGATAGATACTTAAAACAGGGTGATCTTAATACCTGTTATTTCCACCATAAAGCTTCCTTCAACAGAATAAGAAATCAGTGCACTCTCCGTGGATGGAGAAATGAACACCAACCCGAATGAAATAAACAGAAATGAATTAGATTTTCTTAAAACCTATTCAATGCCATTTTTGATTCTTTCTCAGGCCCCCTGTTGATCATCGCCCACGCCTATCAGCAGATGAAGTGACGAATTTTACTCGTATTTCCACCAGGTATGAAGTAAACAGGCAATATGGGAATATGAGGGTAGTAAGGCTCTTGATTTTAATGGTTTAAACTTTAATCATATCAAGAAGCTCTAGGGGATTGTCGGTAGGGATATCACTGATGAAATAAAAAATTCCATTGTGAGCAGTCGGCTACCAGTGGATTTAAATATGACATGAATCACTCTGATCCTCAAAACCCAAAACCCAAGTTCCCTTGACGAATTTAGGCCAATAATCATTTTTGTTTGTGTATACAAGATAATTATCAAGCTGATGATAAAAATAGAGAGTGTGATTGGGACGCTTGTAGCAGAATTACAGTCAACTTTCATCTGCGACCGTCATACTAGAAGAAGGGCCCATGTTGGATAATGAGAGCATCATATGACTTAAATCTAGGAGAATCAAAAGCATTATACTCAAGATTTATTTTCGGAAAGCCTACGATTGTGTATTTGTAACATCCATATGGGTAACTGTCCAACAACCTAATTTCCGAGCCATTAAGGCTTGAAAACTAGCTACTTTACACACTTAATCCTCACTTGAGCTTAAAAGTGGAAGGTCTTGTTATTTTAGTCAACCCATATGTATCATAATAAACCATTTATATTAATACCCATATCCCAATATGAAATGGGGTATCACATACTCCCCCATTTAAGGAATGTGACGTCCTCGACGCATCCCTAATGTCTAAGTCCCAAGGACCTCTTCGGCAGGTGTCGAGTAGCCTACCCCGACAAGATCCTCAGTTATCTCTAATACCATTTATAACTCCGCATATGGGCAACTATCCAACAACCTAGCTTTTAAGCCATTCGGGCTTGAAAACTAGTCACCTTAAGCTCTTTGTCCTCACTGGGGACTACAAGTTGAAGGCCTTACTGTTAGGGAGGGCGACGGTCGGGTTCGGGTCGGGTAATGCTCCACCCGTTTTTCGCTCGCACACCCGACCCGACTTGTCACCCACAACTTTATCACTCGTCACCCGGTCACCCGTCACCCATTTTTTTCTTCTAGCAAACATTTTTGTCTTTAACACCTTATATAAGCTTAAATTTTTAAAGAAATACACTCATGTTTCTTTAGTAATACATACCACATCAACTAATGTCAACAACATACTCAAAACATAGAGTATGAACTGAAATATTTCCAAACTATCTCAACAAATATGGGATAAGAATTTTTTTATTTAATATAATACATACGAGTGACGGGTTGGGTGAACGGTTCGGGAGAACGGGTGAAAAATGTTCATCTAACCAACCCAACCCGACCCGTCACCCGTTTCACCCGTCACTCGTTTTTTTGGCCTTTTCACCCGTTTTAGCGGGTTGAGTGGTCAGGTGAAAAGGGCGCCCGTCACCCATTGACATCCCTAGTTGTTGTAGTCAACCCGTTTACATCTTTATAAACCACTCACTGTACTACGGACATCCCAATGTGGAATGGGTATTTAGGGTAGTCCATCCCGACACGGTCCCGAATCCTCTTTAATAACATGTTAACACTTCATATGGGAAAATTTCCAACAACCTAGCTCTTAGGCCATTCAAGCTTAAAAAGTAGCCCGTTTAAGCCTTTTGACCTCACTTGGGCCTAAAAGTGGAAGACTTGTTGTTGTAGTCAAACCTATATGTATCCTTAAAACCATTTCTATTAGTACATATACCCCGATGTGGGATGAGGGTATTACGTAACCTAGATCTCAAGCCGGCTTGAAAAATAACCACCTTAAGCCCTTTGTCCTCACTAGGGCCTAAAAGTGAAGGCCTTGTTGTTGTAGTCAACCCAAATGTATCCTTATAAACCACTCACTTTGCTATTCACATTCCAATGTGAGAGGGGTATCACATAGGGTAGTCCATCTTGACAGGGTCCATAATCTGCTATAATACCATTTGTAACACCTCTTTATAGGCAACGGTCCAACAACCTAGCTCCCATGCCATTCGTGTTTGAAAACTAGCCACTCTAAGCCCTTTGTCCTCACTTGGGCCTAAAAGTGGAAGGTCTTTTAATTGTAGTCAACCTGTATGTATCCTTATAAACCATTCACATTACTACTCATATCCCGATATGGAATGGGGTATTAAAGTGTCATGGAACTTTGTTGATAAAATATTATCCATATTTGGATTTCTGGAAGTATGAAGGATTTGGGCACAATAGTGCATATCTACACCCCGAATTTTAGTTATGGTATTTGGTGTACTAACGAATAATTTCATACTGCGATGAGGACTACGACAAGGTGACCCGCTGAAATACCCCGTAATTAAAAATAGTGATTAATTAGGCTAATACATATTTTAGAAGCTTAATTAAGTCTAAATAATTATAAGGGAATAAATCCCGAAGAAAACGAATCCTTAAAATGGATTAAAAACACAAACGAATCCTAAAACGCGCTTTTCGAGGAAACCGAGAAAACGCGATTTCAACCGGGTTAAATAGACCCGTAATAATTACAAGTAATTGAATAGTCATTAATAAGTATTAATGAAGGTCTAGAACTAATAAAATTAATTAAACGATAAAATTCCGGAAAACGGGTACCGAATAGTAAAAACTGTCAAAAACGGGAAGTTGTGGGGTAGAAATATAAATAACACAAACTTATGTGTCCAATAATGTAAAAAGAAATTCAAAACCCACATGGGTCTGTATGTTGTCCGATTTTGTCCCCCTCTCTCACACTATTAATTCCTTTTTCATTTGCAAAAAGACAAAAGCAATAAAATAAAGTAACACACTTACCTATCTCACAAGTCTCTCTCCTACCCTCATTCCCTTCTTCACGTACAGCACCCCTTTCCCCTCTCTGATTTTCTTTCTTTCCTTCTCTGGTTGCTTCCCACCGAACAGCCATGGAGAACTAGAAACCTTCACAAAATACCACCTTCTCTCCTTTGTAACTCCCTCAAAACTTGTCCAAAAATTATAAAAAGTATACCATTGTTTTCCTCTCATCAAGAGCAACAATTCTCTCTTTTCAAAATCCAGAAAAGAGCATTTTCGTTTTCATGGGTATACCCCATTTAGAGCTTCAAGACTACCAGTAGAAGGCCCTCCTTCTCCTTGTTCTTGTAAGGTAAAAACATTCTCAAAAACTTCATCTTTTTCTAGCCTCAAAGGCAAAACGAAATCTGAGATAAAACCCTTGGTTACTCCTTGTGTTCCAGCCGATTTTGGGCTCATTGGTGGAGTTGGAATCTTGTCCTTGAACCACTCCAAGCTTTATTTGCACTCTTGAGAGGTAAAGGAAATTCTTAACCCTAAACCTTATATTTAACCGTAAGTAATGTTAGGTTAGTTTTGGTATTGAATTTGTGGGTTATGATATTAGACTTGTGAAACACTACAACCGGTGGAGAAAGAGAGGAAGGAAGAAGAAAGGAGGAAGGGAAGAAAACAAAACAGAAGCAAGAACAAGGTAAAGAATTACCTCTGTTCAGTTTTGTGTATAATGCGTGTGTGTGTGTGTGAGCAAGTGTAATGCCTTAGTAAATGTAAAACCAATATGACCGTAACAATGAAATGAGCAAATAGCTAGCATTAGTGAATTGTTGAGTTGGAATCTGTCAAACAAAAATACCTAGGCTGCTGCTGTGTAAATGTTGAACTGATGCACATATATATATATGTAAACTGTCGAATGCATATGTATAAAATGATGCAGGTTGAAACCGATTTGGGTTGTGAATGAATTAGTGTGAGGAGAATGTAAGATTATAGGGGAAATGGCAAATTTTACCTAGAAACTATGTCACTTAGGAGCTGTTGGCATTTGCAGAAGAAGAGTGAAAATGAATCAAAGTAGCAGCAGCAACTCGTAGAACTGCAACAGAAAGAAAAGAAATGAAACAGTGGAAATGGTGAGATAGCAGTAGGTTGAGGAAATTGATTTTTGGTGATGAATTTAGGTGAGTTAGATGCTTGGATAAGTAGTTAAACATGTAATATTAACATTAGGAACCATTAGGAAGTGATTAGAGGAAGAAGAGAATGAAACAGAGCAGAAAAGATTTCCGTTCGTTACAGACCAATATTGGTCCGGGACTTGGGTCCTGCATTAGGTCCCGGACCAACCATTCACAAATAACCGAGAGTTTGCAATTTACTTATAGTCCGGGACTTACCCCTGGTGTAAGGTCCCGGACCACTAGACAAAACAATTCGTATGTTCAACTGCACATGGTCCGGGACTACCTTATGTATAAGGGCCGGACCACAACAAAAATAAAGCCGAGAGTTCTGAAATGTGTAGGCCCGGGACTTAGGACCTGGACAAGGTCCCGGACCAACACCAAATTTCACCCGAGAGGAATTTTAATGGGCTGTAAGATAAGGTATTGTTTGGATATGGTTACATAAGTTACTTAAGACTTAAGTAATCATAAATAAGAGTCATTAGGAGTATAAACAAGCTAGAATAAGAATGTGAAGTAAGTAAAGAATGGAAATGAAATTGTACAAGTAAGAATTAGTAAGTATGTAAAGCGGATGAACTTGTATAACCCCGAATTAATAAGTATGAACCGGGAAAACTTAAGGAACGAAGCAAGTTGGTTAATCATAGCTGATTGATTGTGTAATGTTATGTATATCATAGGACTTGGATTGTGAACACCGGAGGAAAGTTGGGATACGAGTACAACGGTGAACGGTATGAATTCCTCATGCCCCGTATGCTACCTTGGTTACTCTGATTTGTGTGTTGTGTGCTAATTGATCACCAAATAAGATAAATGCACGAATCGGAGTTAATATGCTTACTTGTGTATATGTAGTGTTGTAATGTGTTGAATATTATCTTTAACCATAGTTTGTATAATTCATGAAATGTATGGATGGATATGAATGTGTGTATGCTTGGTGAATTATATTGTGACCGAACATTATTTGTGATTGGACTTCTATTTAATTCCTAACAAGCTAACCAATCTAACTTAATAAATTGGTAATTAAATTGGAATGAGTAGAAGTCCGATATAGTTTCGGCCACGCGTGAGGATGAGGAGACACAAGAGGTTGGATCCGATTCCTGACTCTTAAACTGGTCCGCGGCCCAAACCCCTTAAATGGGTAGCATCCCGGATTGGTGAGTCAAGTAAATCCCGGTGGTGGGATGGTGTAGTCCCCGGGCCGGAGGTCATACCGACTTAACTTGAGTATAAGCAAGTAAATAAGAATGAGTAAGTAAGTAAAGGAAAGTAAGTAAGTAAAGATAAGTGCAAGTAATGTGAAATGAGTAAAAGAGTAAATAGCATTCCGATTAACCCGGATGCTTAAATTTGGCTAACCCTTGAGAAGGTAAGTACGGTGTATGATATTGTAATGTTGCCTTGGATAGTATATTGTAATGTATGAGTATATATGTTGTATGCAAAGCATGTATGTATGTAATGAATGAAAAGCATGTTTAGTGGACGTCAAATAGTCGGCGTGCCCTTGTTAGCACGCGGTATATGCGGAGTTTATGCGCAGCTTTTGCTGAGCCCCTTGGGGCACCGTTTTTACCACAATGCAGGTACTCGTGAAGGATGAAGACTATGAGAGTTGAAGTTTAATTTCTCTTGTCTTCTTTTTGGTTGTTAACATTGAACTATGAATGGTGTACTAAGTAGTACATGGCTGTAGATTTTTGATAGCCGGTGTACCATGGGGTACACCTTTTGAATATTGGGAGAGGCCTATGATTGGTATAGATGAGTAGAAGGTAGAAAACTCATTCTTTTGGGAAGTTGAAATTGGGATGTAATTGAATACTCTTAGATACTCGGTAATCCATTAATGTAAGCGAAAGGCATTTTGTATTCAGTAAGTAATGTTTTCAGTAGCTTGGTATATTATGTTCATCAGACCGTCACTGTAAGTATTAGTAGCCTAGCTAGCCGTATGGGCGGTTAGCGGCATTGTTTCACCCTCCGTAGTAAGTAGTAATTCCGCTGCGTGTAGCTTTGATTAATGAGATGACTGGACGGTAAGCATAGGATTAGCGGTTGGGGTGTTACACCCGCTGTCACCATTACTCTTCATTCTTGTGGTTGAAGCATTAAATTGGATGCTTGAAGCATCAATATCCTTAGGAGATAGAAGAGGAATTTTGATTGGGTCGAATCGAGTGCTTATTTCACATTTGCAATTTGCGGATGATATGATTATTTTCAGCTACCCCACTATTGAAGAACATGAAAAAATCAAGTGGATGATAGCTCTGTTTGCTGATATGTCAGGACTGGAGGTTAATTGGAGTAATTCTTGCATTTTCCCTCTCAATCTTGATGAGGGAGACGAAACCATGGTGGAGTAAACTCTTGACTGTAAAATCATGCCCCTCCCTACTACGTATCCGAGCTGCCCTCTGGGTGTGAATCTATGAAATTACAACACCTGCTTTCTGGTTATCAACAAAGTGGAAAGTTGATTAGCAAACTAGAAGCAAGTGAGCCTGTCAAGGGCGGGCCATCTTGTACTGATACGATCGGTGTTGGAGTCAATTCCTATCTACTATCTGAGCGTGTCTGAATACTTAAGAAAGTGATTCATAAATTGAACATTTTATGATGAAAACTTTTGTGGGGTCATGGTAAAAACAAATGAATGGCTCTGGTGAAATGGAGTAAGTTAACAATACCCAAAGACTTAGGCGGATTGGGTATATCAGAAATCAAAACCAAGAACATAGCTTTGGTGTTTAAATGGTGGTGGCAATATCAGACATGTGAAAACAAGTTATGGAAATGTGTGATAACTTTAGTCTATGGCATTGAAGTGTCGCTTCGTGTATATGACCATGCTGAGAAAATAAGAAGAAATAAAGGAATTTGGAATACCATTGTAAGATTTGTGAATGGCATGCTGAATCCGATTCTATTTTGGCTGAGAATTTGGAATGGGTTATGGGGGATGGTGAACTGATTAACTTCTGGTTACCATGGTTAAATGGACTGCGGCTCAAAGATCGGTTTCCCCAAATGTACTTCATCAGCAAACTAAAGACAACCTCAATAGCTGATATAGGTTCATGGAACGGGGAAGCTTGGGTATGGAACTTTGTGTGCCATTATGAATTATTCCAATATGAATTGAAGAAGGTGGGTGAATTAACAAACGTCTTGAATCGGCCTCAAAACCAAGGCTAGCAAGTAGTGACTGTCTTATCCTGGGAAATAATAGTCAATCTAATTTCCCCATGATGAGTATTTATGAAGAAATACAACATGAAAGAGGTCATATACTACTGAGTTGGCACCGTTTTTCTTAGAAGAAGTTTGCTGCTCCCCGAATTGAATTGTTTGTCTAGTTCCTACTAAAAGGTAGATTGGCAACTAGAGATAGGCCATTTTGGAATAATGTGGTTCCATTGGGAGATCACTATTGTCCACTATGTCAGAGGTGTGTGGAAACAACTAGCCATCTCTTTCTTGGATGGACTCCTATCAGAGATTGGTGGGGGTGTAGAAGTCGATACGGGGCTGGAAGTAGAACAATGTATCGTTCACTGGGTACGTTACTCCAAAACCGTGAGCGAGAGGTCTTTGGATCTCAACTTTTTTGTACACTTTGTGGGTGATTTGGTCTGAGCGCAACATAATCATATTCAATGAAGCAGTTCCTGACTGGGGTAAGGTTGCATATTCAGCAAAGCGTTTAGCTCTAAAGTGGAATCCTAAGTGCAAGGTTGATCTTCCTCTCCTAAGAGAGGTGCTTGCCTTATAGATATGAAATATTTCTTTCTGTAGCTTTTTAAATGTCACATCCTGGTGCTTTTTTGGTTTTGGTTAAGAAATTATTTTCTTGATCGAATTGGCTAGGAGTCTTGTAATTTTGTTGTAGTTACTTACGCTGGCCTGTGCAGGCTATGCTTTCTAATGTACTTCATCGATTCAGCTATCTTTACAGCGCCATTTAAAAAAAAAAAGTATTTCCCATTACCACAAAAGTATTCGTAATTAACAAAACTTTTACCATACAAGATTTGGTAGTTATTCTTATACAGTGACCATTCTAACTTCTTAGACTACGTTGGTTATGGCATATCCAAAGCATATTCAACTAGCCTTTTTAGTTAGCATAAATGGGTCCATGTAGAATAAATGGTATAAATGGTTTGTATAAAGCATAAACATTTTGTAGCATAAATGAGTTAACATAGATAGGTCCATGTTGCATAAATGGGTTTGTCTGTTTTGATAGATAACTTTTATGGGTTCATGTAGCACAAATGGGTCCATTGAGCATGATGAATCAGCTTGACCAGATTGTTGATGTTGTAACTGCTAATATTAGAAGTTGAATTTAGATCAAACAATAGTTTATGTTATTTTTACTTTTGTTGTACTGGGTTTATCAGCATTTGAGGTATGTACAGACCTTCGACAATAACAAATTACACTCACTTACAACAAAGTGGTATCTTTATGGAATCTCTACGAGAGAGACAAAAGTAACTGGTAATTTAGAGGAAAATGTTATCTTGTGGAATTTATTGATCTAGGGGTAGTTTAGTTTTGTAACACCCCTACCGCTAATCTCGTCATTAAAGTCTAATCGTATCGTACATCATTACCTTCGCAGTGGATAATCCAAATACAACGGTGGGTGAAACAATGCCATTAGCCACCCACGTGACTAACAAGGCCTAACTAAATACAGTAACGATCTGATGGACCGGAATTCCCGAGTACTCATAATATACATCACCATTCCATTCTTAACTGAGTCAAATACAATCCTCAAGTCAATACTTATACCGAGTCTATTACAATCCATTGCCGATAACACTTTCGGTCTTATTCCATTACAATTACAAACGTAAATAAATAACTCTACCCATGCATAACAGCAATCTCGTCCTACTCTCGAACGGTAATCGTCTCCATTGTACCTGAAATAGATCAGCACCTTTGCTGGTATGGTAGTCGTGCAACCCGCTACTACCGGGTCACACCCAACTAATTGTCGTCTAAGCATGCGATTGATTTTATTTAAATCATAACATGAAATGCTGTAAACACACAACATGCTCGCATAACACAAGTATTCAAATAAGGAATACATACAACAAGGCTAACACATTAAGTTGTTAGATTACACTACCTTGTTCTTTAGGCCATGAGGGTTTCTTCCTCATTAACGCCTCATTCTCGTTGATCATTACTTATCCATCTTAATCGGATAGTTTCTACTTGTTCTCTTAGACCCATAGACACTCTCGGTCTCGATCTAGTTTTCTTAATTATCCTTCACTTGAATAATTCTCAAATCAATTCACTTGACCCCCGGGCAGAAACATCTCAATGCTCACCACCGGGATTTTCACATACTTACCCGCTCATCTCTCTAAGTCGGGTCACTATGGTTAAGCCTCTCAGACCTCCGGTAGAGATGCACATATAGATCTCATCACCGGGCTTTAATGGTACTAGTCTTACTTCCCCTGTTTCGACCCAATACCGGGTCTAGCATAGTGGGAAGGCTCAGCTAGTAACCGGAACTACTCTCGTAGTTCCATTTACTCACATACGTCCGAATCTCCATCGGACTTCTCACATTCCCAAATACTCCTCTCCTCGAGTCATAATATAACTACGTATATTAGCCTAGAATTATCGCTCTTGATGTCATCTAATAGCTTAGGGAATTTTCTCGAATTCTCGTATTCTCAGATTTAAGGGTTTCCCCAACATTTGGAATACTTATACGTTCGGGTCGTTTTCTCATATCGGGTCGAATCCTCATATAGGAGGTCGACTATCATTAAGAGGGAGTTCAATAGTCCCGTATATCTCTTTTCACGTTTCAGTTGAGTTCTTAAGGTTGAACTACAGTCATTCTCTAGTTGAGATTTCTTACGTGTTTCTCCACGTTTTAGTTACTTTGTGTATCGACTCTTTCTACGAGTCGCTAACCAACGTTATTCTATTGTGAGTTGATCTACGATATTCAGTTAGATCACATACTCAAGCAAGGACGGTTAGCATATACAACATGCATTGAGATATATATATCAATTGCAATAAACATTTTCGTACTTTTATCTTGTTAGGTCGGCAAATAATAACAAGTAGAACACAAGCCGAGTGTAACTCGGTAGGACACAGGTTGCAAGAAAACCATACCGTTCACCATGGAACCTTTCTAGCGTGTCGTCTTACGCTCCTCTGATAGTTCTCGAATTTCTAATAACATTTCGAGTGTTTCTATTAACATTAAGGCAATATGGAATTTAAACGACTATTGTGCCCGTGATTAACCCCGTTGTCCCGTTAATCTTATCTTCACTCATGTGATCTTAAGTTCTCACTTTCACATTCAATCTAACACTTGTTTATACTCCTAATGACCTTTACATGTCACCAAATAAGTCTTAATTATCATCTAATACCATTACCCATCCATTCCCCATCATTTAATTGCATTAATACACTCTCGGTTGCAAAATTTACTTGGTCCGGGTCCTAACTCCCGGACCAGACCATTGTTGAACTCTCAGGGGCAATTTACACATTGGTTCGGGACTTTGTACTTACCTCAAGTCCCGGACCAGCTGCTGGTCTTACTCTCGGTTAAAAATTCAAGGTGGTCCGGGACTTTACCCTGGTCCTAAGTCCCGGACCATTCACAGGATGTTAATCTCGGGCCATTTTTAGTTGTGGTCCGGGACCTTATCCAAGGACTAGGTCCGGACCCAGCTATAATCTGTCAAATTTGACAGTTTTCAAATTCAATTCTAAACTAAATTCTTGCCCAATTATTTTCTAATCTTTCCCCATGCTTCCAAACATGTTCTAATACCATAAGCATGCTTCAAACCTTCCTAACCCATTGATCAAACTATCATTTCATCCTTGATCAATTCTACTAATTCCCATTTCTCACTTTCTGCCCACTAGTGCATTTCCAAGTCTTCTCATGACAGTTTATAACTTACCCTCAACCATTTTGACCATACCAATTCTTCCTAGACATCTTCATTTTCATTACTCAAGTCCATCCTCATTTTCAAGGTCATACACACTAGTTCTTTTCTAGAAATTCCAAGACACTCCAACTCCATTCTTGCTACAGATTTTTGCACAAATCTCTTCAATTCTTGTACTCTAGTTTTGGTGAGTTTAATTCTCTCATTTACACTCTACTTCCTCCTAATCAACCTTAGGTTCCTCAAACTCATAACATCACATTAACACTTGGCTTTCTACAGAAATTTCGCCATAGTTTCTCAACAATTCTAGCATGCCCAAATGCTCAATTTTTCCACTCTCTAAACAATTCAAACTAGCCAAATCCATAATGGATTCTACCAGCACACAAATTCATCCAGATTTCACCAATCTCAATATAATGCAAAAATCTTAAATTGCATGGCACTTAGGCCCTTAAATCAACTAGCAATCCACCATTGCATCAAGCATAAACACAATTCTTTCCCACATCAATCAATACCTTTCCAGCACAAATTTTTGGTTCATTCATTCAATTACCCATCCCAAAATTTCTAGAACATTTAGGATAGATATTAAGGTAGATTGTTTACCTTTAATTCTCAAGTTTCTCCTTTCATCTCTTCTCCTCTTCTCTTTCTCATTCCATTTTCTGCCAAGGGAGGGGATGCACTTGTCACACAATAAACCAATACCCAAATGGGGGAATGAGAACTAGGTAATGTCACTTAGACTCATGAATTAGTCTTGAATACAAGAGAAAGGTGCTTAGAGCACAAAATGGAGGATTACCTTTGGAACCTAGAATAAGCTTTCAATCATGAATCAAAGGAGGGCTCCCAATAAGCTTTTGAATCTTGAACCAAGGCTCATACAAAGAAGGAAAACAAGGAATTTGAGGAGTCAAAATAGGCTAAGTCAAGGAATAGAGAGAAGATGAGTTTTCTTAAATTTTCTTACCTTAAGTCAAAGAGGAGATGAACTAGCTCCAGAAAATGTCTTTTTCTTCTCAAATGGGGCTATACCCATGGAGGTCAACTTCAACCATTGAAGATTTTAAAAGTTGCACTAGGAATCCCTTGACTCAACTAAGAAGATGGTGTGTTTAGTTTTTGATTTGGAGCCTTGTAGAGGCTTGGGCAAGCAAAAGAATGTAGGCTGCCATGGAAGGAAGCTCAAAATCGCTTCAGGAAGTAGAGAAGAGGGAGGAGACGGCTGAAGAAGGGAAATGGGCACGGCTGGGAAGAAAGAAAGTAGAGGAGAGAGAGGGAAAAGGTATGTCTGATTTACTTTTCACTTTTCCACTTTTTGCTTTTAACTTTATTTGTCTCCTCTCTCACAATGAGGAGTCAACTTGCTGAAAAGGGGAGGGTGAGTCAGCACTCGAAAACCGGCCCCCTTAGTTGTTTAGGCAGGGGTAGTTTAGTCTTTTAGCAAGAAACGCTCTTAAATCCCCGTTTGACACTATTCACCACCTGGGCCCGTTTTCTGGATTTTTCTTGTTTCTTTAATTTTAATGATCCTTAGGCCTTCGTTAATGTTTAATTATAGTTATATGATCAACTATAATTTTAACAAGTCTGTTAAACCACTTAAAGACTGTTGGAGTATGAAGGTGTTGCTGAGATAGTCCTACAATCGAGCAAGTCAATCAACAAGAGAAGTGTCCGTCCCTGCTGAAAGATCGAGTGAGTCCTTCGGTCGAACGAGTCTCCGTCTTTACTGATAGATCGAGTAAGTCCATCCGTGTGGGTTCATCCATCAGTTGAGAAATTTAAGGAGCAACGTCCACTAAACCACAACGGTTATCAACCATCAGCCTTGGACCAAAATTCATGCAAATGTGAGTAAAATTCGAAGCCTTGACTTTCTAATAGTTCGAGAGAGTTTGTCAATCAGTTACGAAAATTAAGGAGCAATGTTTACTCCCTTTGGCTGTAAATATTGGCTTCAGTAAGCTCTGTCAAAGTGAGAAGCGTATTAAATCCGAAATATAGCAATATGGACATTAAGGTCCTAAAATTTTGGAACTGACCGAGTCAGACAGGTACATCAGACGTGAGAATCATCATTGAATGTTGCCAAGTCATCCAATGGCTTGGTAATTGTCCGAATATTAAGGACCAAGGCTTTGCAACGTTTAAAAAGAAGTTAGGACCGGTTTTTAAGCAACGACAAGTAGCTACAACGTTCAGAAGCAGAAATTTCGGAAACAGACTCCCTCAACGGCTCTAGAGGCTTTGCTATATAAAGAGATAGAGTTCTCAGTTGCATTTGTGCTTTTCTGCCCCAATACTTCCTATGTTAGGGAAGAGTCACCCGAAACAAGATTTAACTTGTCATTTTTAGTTAATATACTTTGTACATTATCGACATACTCAATCTAGGGTGTTCCTAGGCTCACTACACTCATCAAAGAGCTGATCAGATAATGTGTAGGGTGAGTGAGTGAGTTCCACTTAGTAGATCCTTTCTACTTAGTGGGCAGTGTAAGATGTTTTGTTTTACAAAGAAATAAAATAACTTATATTGTGTATCTATTTGAGTTCGATTGAGTGTTTCCACATCTTCAGTGCTTCCACAGACTTAGTTCGATTGAGTCAAACCATCTCACAGACTAACACCTTGAGTTGGTTTGAGTCAGCCGTCCGATCCTATAATTGATATCAGAGCGAGATTTGGCTGACACACTCCATTTGAAGATAACCTATGAGATGGCAGAATGCTCTTTGGTTTTTGAGGTGGACTTCAACCTTTAGGCAAGACTCTAGTTGTTTTGTGCAGAGCCAAAGTTCCACATCTTGATCCACTCTATCAGGCCCCAGCTCGTCATGAGGTGCTATAGATGACCAAGACAAACATTGTTGATGAAGGAGCGTTAATGGTCTACCTGAAGATGACTCTATTGGGGATGCACACCCAAAAGAAATTCAAAATTCAGGGAACATGCAATCCTTCTACAAATGCATGGATTAAGGGGGAACTTGGACATGGTCGGTTTCCAAAAATTCTTTTTGCTCTTGTCTCGTTTTGCAGGATTGACTCATTCAAGATTCACGTTGAAAGTTTTTCTATCATCAGCAACAAGGGGGGAATTGTTGGAGTATGAAGGTGTTGCTGAGATATTCCTACTATCGAGCAAGTCAATCAACAAGAGAAGTGTCCGTCCCTGCTGAAAGATCGAGTGAGTCCTTCGGTCGAACGAGTCTCCGTCTTTACTGATAGATCGAGTAAGTCCATCCGTGTGGGTTCATCCATCAGTTGAGAAATTTAAGGAGCAACATTCACTAAACCACAACGGTTATCAACCATCAGCCTTGGACTAAAATTAATGCAACTGTGAGTAAAATTCGAAGCCTTGACTTTCTGATAGTTTGAGAGAGTTCGTCAATCAGTTGCGAAAATTAAGGAGCAATGTTTACTCCCTTTGGCCGTAAATATTGGCTTCAGTAAGCTCTGTCAAAGTGAGCAACGTATTAAATCCGAAAATATAGCAATATGGACATTGAGGTCCTAAAATTTGGGAACTGACATAGTCAGTCAGGTACATCAGACGTGAGAATCATCATTGAACGTTGCCAAGTCATCCAATGGCTTGGTAATTGTTCGAATATTAAGGGCCAAGGCTTTACAACGTTCAAAAAGAAGTTAGGACCGATTTTTAAGCAACTACAAGTAGCTACAACGTTCAGAAGCAGAAATTTCGGAAACAGACTCCCTCAACGGCTCTAGAGGCTTTGCTATATAAAGAGATAGAGTTCTCAGTTGCATTTGTGCTTTTCCGCCCCAAAACTTCCTATGTTAGGGAGAAGTCACCTGGAACAAGAGTTTTTCTATCATTTTTAGTTAATATACTTTGTACATTATCGATAGACTCAATCTAGGGTGTTCCTAGGCTCACTACACTCATCAAAGAGCTGATCAGATAATGTGTAGGGTGAGTGAGTGAGTTCCACTGAGTAGATCCTTTCTACTTAGTGGGCAGTGTAAGTTGTTTTGTTTTACAAAGAAATAAAATAACTTATATTGTGTATCTATTTGAGTTCGATTGAGTGTTTCCACATCTTCAGTGCTTCCGTAGATTTAGTTCGATTGAGTCAAACCATCTCACAGACTAACACCTTGAGTTGGTTTGAGTCAGCCGTCCGATCCTACAAAGACACATTTCCGGGTTTTCTCGAAAAACGTGCTTTAGGACTTCATTTTCGTTTTTAACCCACTATATGGATTCGTTTTCTTCGGGAATTGTTCCCACATGTTATTAGTGTATAAATAAGTCTTAGGAATCCATCTAGGATCCTAGTCGAGGTCACATGCCTCCTATGGTTGAGTAACACACGTTTTTACGTTTTGTGCTTTTTACGCGTTTTCTCTTTTCTTTTGGTTTTACTTTCTTCACCAATGCTCTTTAGGCATCATTAGGCCTCTAAATATCATATTAGAATAATTTAATCACCATATTTAAGTCCGGGGTATTTCAGTTTTTTTTCTAGTGATATTATCGGAGTAGTTAATAGAAATTATAACGGAGTGTTATCTGGTGAATTAAGTAAAGACTTAGGCTTTGTTCAATTCGACATTTTTTGTGGCTGTTTTATTTTGACTATTTTATATGTGACAGTATGTTTTTGGACAGAACAGATGACCCACTTAAAGATGTTTTAAAAATGCTGTCAAATATGCCAAAAATATGCTGAAATGGAGTAGGCGAACGAAGTCGATCTTGTGTAATTTTAAAAAGATAGTGGTATATCGTGAATTAAACGAAAATTCAGTGGTATTTGGTGAAATTTCCTTGTATTTATCAACAAAATACTGTTCTAAACTATAAATTAATATGTATAATTGTAGTACTGAAAACGCTAAATGCACTGCACGTAACTAACTTTATGCTTAATGGTGACCACGGTTCCGGGATATGTGTATTCGGGTTCGGAACCGGTCAGGGACGGTTCCGGGGTGGTTCCGGTTCCAAAGGTTGTATTCGCTTCGGATTCGCTCAAAAAACCGGTTCCAGCCGGTTCTGGAGCGGTTCCGGAGCGGTTCTGACCGAATCCGGCCGGTTCGGACCAAAATGACGTCGTTTTGCCCATTGACCAACGGCTAGTTTGACCGGTTCATGGACGGTTCCAGCTCCGGTGCCACCGGTTTTGTTTCCGATTCTACGGTTCCGAATCCAAGGGCGGTTCCGGTTCCGGCCCCGGTTCAGTCCCGAATCCCAAAACCTGTATTCGTATTCGCTTCGGTCGGCCACGGTTCCGGTTCCGAACGGTTCCGGTTCTATTCGCCAGTTCCGATTCTATTCGGAACCGATGGCCAACATTATTTATGCTACAATAATATCACACTATCAATCAAACAACAGTTTTTAAAACAGCTACAAATATACTGGTACAAAATAGTCATCAGTTTATACTGCAAAACAATGACTACAAAACAGCTACCAGAATATGTTACAAAACATATAAAAATTCCATGCCGAACACATTAATCTATACATAAATAAACAATGTAGAAAATACTTCTAATTAGCAAATACTATTCAACTCCGTGCAATAAAAACTTTCACAAATTTGAATACTTGATAACCCATTAAATCAAACAATTTTTTTTTCTAAAGATTTCCTATTATTCTAGAAGACTACCAATTTAAGGACATAGGAAGTACAATTATCCGCATGACACATCTGAAGTTTTACTTCATGACATACTCAAAAGCTCTCATTCAGTGGTAACCTCTTTTTTCTTTTAACACATTCAGTGGTGCGTCTTTACCAACCTTTCAATTAAAAATTACGCGGTCACTACTACTTCATATAAATCTCAATTCATAAACATTACTGGCCAATTTATAGAAAATGGGTCCATTAGAGATCACTTTTAAACTATTTTTTAGTCAACGTGATAGCTAGCTAACTACTATACACTATCCATCAGAACTCAATTAAAAATAAGTTGTTAAATCTATCACTACAACTTTTAATGCTGGGACCATAGCCGTAACTGTCCGAAAGTGATTGGGATGAGCATCTTTATCGATAACTGAATCTTTGCTAATAGTGGCGGTGTGATTTGACGGTAAGATGAGATGAGTGTGACTTATAAGTAAGTTGTTTGACAGAATAACAACTGGCTTTCATATTTTCTTATTAATATTTCCTTTGTCTATATCTGTTGGAAAAAAAAAATCCTAGTACTTGCTCATAATCATTAACGATTCACTTCAATTACAGAACTCTTTCTTTTCCGACATATCTGCCCCAAACCTTGCTTCAACACTTTCACCATTGACTCCACATCGTTGGTTCCTTCCCCAACGAATTCAATTGCTCTTGCCATTCTGGTTTAAATTACTCGAAGCACTCTATTGATTCAAGATGGCTTTGCATGTGGATGAAAATCAGTCAGGAAAACCAGCAACAATCATCCATGGAAATTCAAGATTCAGGTATAATTCTCCACTTGTTCAAGTAATCTTGATCGGGTTGGTATGTTTTTGTTGTCCTGGAATGTTCAACTCCCTGTCAGGGATGGGCGGCGGTGGCCAAGTGGATCATACAGCGGCGAACAACGCCAATACCGCTTTATACCACTTTTGCTATCTTCGGGATTCTAGGCGGCGGGATCTACAACGTATTGGGCCCTAGACTCACTTTGCTTGTCGGGTGTTCAACATATTGTCTGTATGCAGGGTCATTCTTGTACTACAACCATCATCGGTCTGAGCCGTTTGTTAGTCTCCGGTGCTATTCTTGGAATAGGTGCTGGCCTCCTATGGGCTGGGCAAGGAGCTATGATGACCTCTTATCCAACACAATCTCGAAAAGGGATTTAACATTTCATTGTTTTGGAGCATATTTAACATGGAGTGTGTTGGTGGCTTGATACCTCTCTTGTTAAATTACAATAGGGGAAAGCTGCTTCTGTTAATGATGGTACTTACATGGTTTTATGTGCTTTATGGGTTGTGGAGCATTGCTTTCTTTGGCAATTCTGCCACCAAGTAGTGTGATCAGAGATGATGGGACTAATTGTACCAATATCAAATACTCGGATGTATCAACAGAGACAGTTGAGATTCTGAAGCTGTTCTTGAATTGGAAGATGTTATTGATATTCCCTGCCGCATGGTCTAGCAATTTCTTTTACACTTACCAGTTCAATAATGTGAATGGGGAATTGTTCAATCTGAGAACTAGGGGATTTAACAACATCTTTTATTGGGGTGCTCAGATGTTTGGTTCAGCTGGGATTGGATGTCTGATGGATTTCAGTTTTCAGAGTCGGAGGAAGAGAGGATTTCTTGGGATCTCTGTGGTTGCTTTGCTTGGAACTGCTATTTGGGGAGGGGGTCTTGCCAATCAGCTGCGGTACTCAAAAAATGAAACGTTAGTGAAGCTCGACTTTAAGGACTCTGGAATGGCTTTTGTTGGTCCATTTCTACTCTATTTTAGCTATGGATTGCTCGACGCGATGTTTCAGAGCATTGTTTACTGGGTAATTGGTGCTTTGGCTGATGATTCTGAGACGCTTAGCAGGTACGTAAAAGGGGCAGTATAAATTACTGATTAGTATTCCAAGGTATGAGATGAGAACCCGGAGTGTAATTTAAAATATTGAGGAATTTGGTTTGTATTTGTTTGCAGGTATAGTGGATTTTACAAGGGGATACAAAGTGCAGGTGCAGCAATCGCTTGGCAAATTGATGTGCACAACGTGAGTTATCTTAACCAGTTGATAGTCAACTGGATTCTGACAACAGTAAGTTATCCCCTGTTGTTGGTACTTGTTATGTTTGGAGTAAAAGATGAAAATAAAGAAGCAAACCAAGCAATAGCATGAAAGAAGAGGCCAAAATGGCGACAATGTTTAGATAAAACACACTTCAGAAAGTGTGTTCTTGTGCTCTACATGAGCCGTTTGTAGTCATAAGAATGTAGATCAAATTTAGCGTGTAGTGAAGCAAGTAATTGCAGTAAAATGTTAATAAAAGGTTATCTCAGTAGTAGCATTCTAGCTAAGCGAGCAAGTTCCAGTGTCACTCAGGCGACTGCCTCTCTATTGCCTCTTCATGTTACCTTAATCAAAACCCAGGTGTTCTATATATACATACAGGTAATTTTTTTTATTTTTAATTAAAATTTAGTAAATCAAATCATCCTTTAAAATATTTACACTCCTGAGAAATCATATGAAAAATCTCATGTATTTGTACATCTATTTGACTATTTTGGGGTCCAAGCCAATAATATATGGACTTGCGAATTCTATCAAAAATACGGTTTTTGTTATTAAAAAAGAAGCATACACAAAATTTTCGTCATCCTTTGGTTTTATTATTGGAGCGTCACCCATGATATTATCATGACATACAAGTATCCATCACGTCACCTTACAAAAAATAGAATTCATCACGTCACTTTACAACAAAAAAAAGTATCCATCACGTCACACGTCTAATCCGGTGTGTGTGTGGAAAGGTAATTCTCATACCTAAGTTTTTTATTATACATGTACATTAAGGCGTTGTTCGGTGATCGCGGCCAAACGCAGGAATTTCTGCGAATATTTAAAGGTGACTGTGGTTAACGTATTGGGTTGTGCCAACTAATGTTTTGTGGGTCCTATTAATATAAATGGTCCAGTTAAAAAAGAACACTTGTCAGCTCTATCCACTCAAAAAGCAAATCGCGGTAGACGAACGGCGCCTAAGTCATTTACTTAAGTCGTTTAGAAATGTATGTTTGAGTGAATTGTGATATTTCTGAATGTATATTAAATATTTTATAAACTGTAGAATAAACTTATAAAAATGTATATTTTTTACTCTATAATAAACTGTACCATAAAAAATGTAGGCAAAGATAGATTCACAACTAAGACTTATTGTGAGTGATAAGAATGTAAAATTCTTCTGCTCAAATCCTTAAGTTATACTACGTCTTGTAGTATCTTTTTTGGCGAGATTTTTCCGCTTTACTAATTAAATTAGATAAAATAATTATATAAAAATAAATTCTATAATATATAGTTTTCAATATAAAAATTTATTACAAAATAGATTTATAAAATTATTATATTAAATGTTAAATATTGAAATCAAATCACAATGGAAGTAACTCGATTTGGATGAATGTTGTTTCTTACCCGTTTGTTTTTCTTGGATGTGATGAAAGTGCAGTGACAAATGAAAATTTTGAGGTTGAATTCAGATAAGCATCTCTATATTTATTTGTCAAAATAGGTCGGCCCGCTCGAACTCTATCACGTAAGGTCGACTTTTTTTTTTTTTTGAAAAGTGATACTCCCTCCGTTCAACAATAACTGTCATTTGAGAAACTTGCACACTTATTAAGAAAAGTAGGACAATGACGCATGTGCCCCTACTTTTTACTTTTCCATTTAGATAATAATTACTTTTATATTGAATAGTAGGGGTAAAAGTGGAAGAAGTGTGTCAAAAAGCTAAAATGACAGATATTTTTGAACAAGAATCACATCCTAAAACGACAGATATTAATGAACGGAGGGAGTATTTGATATTATATTAAGAACAAATGTTGAGTACAAAATCAGGAAAGTCAAGCGCTTTCCAACAACAACTAAGAAGTTGAGACTTTCTAGCAGTTGTAGCTAGGTTATGAGCGATTAGATTGTTTGAGCGTGGAATATAGAACCAAATAACATCGTCGAAACATGCTAAGTCAGCCAAAACTGAGTGAAGGATGGCTGCTGATTCCGCATGTAGCGAAGTCGTGGAGCCTTGGCGGTAACGAATCATTGGCTCGCAGTCAGTGAGGACGCGTATACGGGAATGACCTTCTGTAGCTGCATGTCGTACGGCAAATTGCAAGGCAAGACATTCAACCGTAGAGGGAAGCAAGTCCGTTGTGAAACCATGGACCCCTGCAGAAAGATGAGTATTATCTCGCGTAATATGAAACGCCACACCCAAACGTTTATGTAAATCAATACCGCCATCGACCGCAATGTCCACATAGTCAGGATGAGAAGAGCGATGCGTAGCAAGAGCCACCGTATTGGATCCGTGAGCAGCTGAAGCCGAACTTAGAAAGACGTCTGCTTGGCACCACCCCCAGGCAAAAGAGATGGAAGAATCATGAGTAGCCTGACAACGTGCATACCATAATCGCCAGAGGAAACATGTGAGATAGGATAAGGCTGCAACTGAGCGAGTACATCATTCATGATGAAACCAATCAGAGAAAGCCTTATCGGTTTAGGGATAAATGGGGCAAGCAAAGCCATCATTGGCCAATAACCCTGGATAGTATAGGGCAGTGAACAAGGGAATGGATGAGAGTTTCAGTTTCCCCACAAAAGTGACAGGTGTTTTCCGTGGCCACATGAAGGCGACATTGTAGAATAGCTTTACATGGTACAATACCCTGAAGTAACTTCCACCCGAAAAGACGAACACGCGGGGGAATAGCACACTTCCACAGGCGTTGGGATGCAGAACCCCTTTAAGATGGACTGATAGAGGAAGCATTTGAAGACTGAGCAAGATGAAGGGCAGCATAATAGGCTGATTTGATGGAAAAGGCCCCCGTGGATGTAAGACCCCAGGTCCAGGAATCATACGGCAATGGACCCCGTCGCAGAGGGACCTGAAGAATGGAAGCAACATCGTCCCTAGGAAACCATTGGTGGAGTAATGGAATGTTCCATTGACCCGAGCCATCCAACAGATCAGCAACCTTCCCATGATGGAGCTGAGCAATAGGAAGCTGCCAAACAAAAGGCTTACTACCTGGCTTATCCAGGAGCCAGGGAGCTGAGATAGGAGTAGTTATACCATCAAAGATACGTCGACGCTTGCCAAAATGGATGAGATCACGAACACTCATTAACGCTCGCCAAATCGGACTAGTGTTCGAAGAGGGGTTGTAGGTCCAGAGATCATGCTGAGCAAGGTAACGAGCATGATAAAACCTGGAAAGTGGGGAAGTTGGGTGCTGAAGAATGCGCCACATTTATTGCTACTTGATCTAACGTTTAAACGCCATTTGATCATTGATTGTGTCTAGTTTATGAACCGGAACTCGCCCACTTCCTCATGGCATAAATTGAGCTAGCTAATGATTTTGAGTATTATCCTCAAACAAAGACCGTGCCCATGTGTGATTAATTTGGGCATGTGCTCAAGCATTTTTCAACCATTTGATTACAATTTTTATTATTAAGAATTAATCCACCCCGTGAATACTTTTGTCTATTTATTAATTTATTTTGTAAAAAGAAACACTCAATTTTTTTTACTAATAACTTCCCCTCTTTATATGGATTTTTTTTCTATAATAAAAATGAAGATTTATTTGGTAGAAGTACATATTATTAATTTCTCATTTAAGTAAAATTGTACATTTTAAGTAAAATGATAGATTTCTTAAAATGTAGGTGTAGATTTGTTTGATAAAACTGTAGATTTTATATTGGACAATAAAGTTTTTAGAATAGATTTTTAGCTAGTATAAATAAACACTTGTGATCTTCTCATATTGATTTTAAAGAATTCATGTCAAAATATTTTCTAATTTCTTATTTTTAAGCAATTTGTTTAAAATGTGGATCTTTCTTTTTTTTTAATAAAATGCAAGTGTAGATTTGTTTGATAGAAGTGTAGATTTTTGGTAGATGTGTAGATTTTTATTATTTCTCATTTAAATAAAAGTGTAGATATTTAAGTAAAATGATACATTTTTAAAAATGTACCCGTAGATTTGTTTGATAAAACTGTAGATTTGATTTTTAGGCAATAAGGTTTTTAGAATGAAAGAGTGGAATTTTAGTTAGTATAAATAAACAATTGTGATCTTCTTATATTGATTTTAAAGAATTCATGTCAAAATATTTCTAGTTTAAAATGTGGATCTTTCTTTATTTTTTTTTTTAAAATACAAGTGTAGATTTGTTTGGTAGAAGTGTAGATTTTTATTAATTTCTCATTTAAATAAAAGTGTAGATATTTAAGTAAAATGATAGATTTTAAAAAATGTACGCGTAGATTTGTTTGATAAAAATGTAGATTTTATATTTAGACAATACAATTTTTAGAATGAAAGAGTGGATTTTTAGTTAGTATAAATAAACATTTGTGATCTTCTTATATTGATTTTAAAGAATTCATGTCAAAATATTTTCTAATTGCTTATTTTTAAACGCCATTTGTTTAAAATGTGAATCTTTCTTTTTTTTTTTCTAAAATGCAAGTGTAGATTTGTTTGGTAGAAGTGTAGATTTGTTTGGTAGAAGTGTAGATTTTTATTAATTTCTCATTTAAATAAAAGTGTAGTTATTTACGTAAAATGTTAGATTTTTAAAAATGTACGCATAGATTTGTTTGATAAAAATGTAGATTTTATATTTAGACAATACAGTTTTTAGAATGAAAGAGTGGATTTTTAGTAGTAATCAATAAACTCAATCCAGCCACTTCACTTGTGATATTCTTATATTTATTTTAAAGAATTCATGTCAAAATATTTTATAATTGCTTATTTTAAGCAATTTGTTTAAAATGTGGATCTTTTGTTTTTTTTCCTAAAATAAAAGTGTAGATTTGTTTGGTAGTAGTGTAGATTTCTCATTTAAGTAAAAGTGTAGATATTTAAACAAAATGATAGATGTTTAAAAATGTAGGTGTAGATTTTTTGATAATAGCGTATATTTTGTTTTTAGACAATACAATTTATAAAATGAAAAAGTGGATAGTGTTTTGTTTGAAATCTTGTATTAAGTAATAACTAAGTTCAACTTTTTTCTTATATTTATTTTTAAGGAGAATTTCTAATTTGTTATGTTTAAATAAATTGATTTGCTGAAAACGTTTTTTTTGTCAAATCAGCATTCCATTTCAATTTCAGTAAAAATATTTTTTTATCTCAAATCGTCGGATTGAACGTGGGGAATGTTTGTTTGTTCTTTATTTCTAATATTATAAAATCATTTCAGACCAAGCGTGATGTCGTCAAGTCGCAGCCCAAGCAGTCGCTCAAGCGTCTGATACGATTAAGTCAACTGCAGCCCTCCATCATCAAAGCAGCCAACGTTGACGACAAGTCCTGTCTTGTCTTACCAAAGACACTGGACATCGACTGGATGGAACCGATGGGTTTCAGAAAGATCATGGAGCTACTAGAGTTCCAAGGATGGGTCGACTAGTTCCAAGAACCTGTTGTCTACTACACAGAATTGCTCAAGAAGCACATGCGACATCTTGGACCACTCTAGAGCGAAGATGATGAGGAATACATCATCTTAGAGGTTCAACGCACTCTCATCAACATCACCATGTCTTGGATATCCAAGAATTTCAACCTGGAGCCCGAAGGCCGAGTAGTTCCCAAGGATACAACATGGATCTAGGACATCAAGGAGGACAAATGGTCTACCTTTTCAACAAAGGGGCACCATGAAGAATTTCCACGCAGTACAAATGTCCATCCCAGACAGAGTTCTCCACAGCATTCTCACCACAATATCACTCAAGAAATCAGCGCACCCACATCGCAATGCACGAGATGTGCGAATCATGTATGCACTCAGGAAAAAGGAGAAGATAGACCTTCTAGCCATGATTCTTCTCACCCTCGACAAAAGCAGCACGTAAATCAAGGGTTAGTGCACGGGGGAATGGTCACCGCGGCTCTAAAAGCCTTCAACGTGGACACCGACCACTACCACGAGTGCTCCTAGACTGCTCAGGACCGCATCTGCTCTGAGATGCTGTCAAAGATGGGGATAAAAACTCAAGGAGAAAAGCTCACCGTCTTCCAGAAGTCTACAAAGAGAAAAGATCAAGATCAAAACCTCGCCAGCTTGCCAAGTCTTCAGGCCTCAAAAGGAAGCGCAGTCTTTCTTCGGTCCTGGATAGGTCAAGGACCAGTCTGGATACTTTAGCTCGAGATATTCTTCAGCGTGTAAGACTTACACTTACAGTTGTTCAGGCAGCCTCCCATGAATCAAGCGTTCAAAACATGGTTTAAGGAGCTATAGATTATATCGATAAACACATAGCCTGAGTGTTCTTTGTCTCTTAGAGACTTAAGAGACCAAAGTGAGCTATCCTAGACTTAAATAAAAAAAATTGTTGCCTTTTCTCTTCTTGTCTTTGACTATCTGTTTCAATTGTCATCTTTTGATAAGAACAAAATGTGAACTGTTACACGCTCTCATCTGAATACAAACTTCTCGAATGACCTTATTGATTTGGCTGCTTCTTTCTTATTTAAAGTATTACAATTTGACAAGAGACATGCCCTCACCCATACACTAACGTGCTCCTCACTTGACACCTAGTCCTACGGCCTAGACTGCAAGACTGACTGAGAAATCATTTATTACCCTTTCCCGACATATCAATGAACTGTCCTACATCGGTCTATAAATTCACTTCCCAGTCACCGCCTTAAGCCATCGCTCCCTATCACACTTTCTCATTTCTTCCTTTCAGCCTCATACAGAGCTTACCTTCCTCAGTCATGGAGATCCTTACAGCTGCGCTCAATGAGCAAACATTCTATTCAACGATTCACAAATTCATGCAAACCAAGCATCCCAGGCAATATGTATCTCGAACCTATCTCCATCACGGCTCACACTCCTCCACTGCATGGTCTACTAATGTCAGTCCTAGTCAATCTGCCAAGAATTATTCACTACCTCCACAGTCTCAAACACTTCAACAACAGCCGCATCCCCCAATATCAAAAGCTATTTTGAAGATGAGTTCATGGCCTAGATGTCTCTACCTCTGTTGCACCCAATCGTCACACCACCTAAATGTCTCCATCATCTTGTGGTCTCTAATATGAAATGTTAGGGCTTTTTCAATAAATTGAGTTGTGTAGTTACACCCTATTTTGCTGTATGGAAATGGGGAAAAAGATAAAATATGTACTTGTGGTCTGTGATTACTATCCTTCCTTGTATTATGTAATCTAATCTTAATGAAACCTCTTTACTATGGTCGTATAAGGTTGCTATTATTGTTTATCATTGACTTTCAACTCTTAACAAACTCAGAAAGAATCCTTCTTAAGGAGAATTCTCTCCTCTGGAGTCAATACAAAAACACTCAAGTACATATGCCAAAATCAATTTTGTATCGGTTGCCATCATCAAAAAGGGGGAAATTGTTAAGTCAATCCTTTAGTTTTGATGATAGAATACCTGTGTTGTTTATCTAACATGTTTGTTGAGCTTATAATTCAGATAAACAAGCGGAAGAGTGACTTAGCACACAAGGTTGCAAGCACACTCAGCTCACGACATGCTGTAACACTCAACCATTAATACCCGCTTAAACCTTCATAGAATAACATAACATTGCTGCTGAAATTCTAATAAGTTTGGTGTTACCGCCGTTAGTCACCCACGTGACTAACTAGGCATACTACATTCTCCAGTTACGGTCTGATGGACCCTAATATACCGAGCAAAGACTTACAATACTTAAACCAAAATATAACGAGTATCCTAGTTTCTCATACCGCTAATACAAGTTCGCCAAACGTCTACTATCTACAACCCTGAGTGTACATGCACAACTCAGGTAACTAAATAAAGGAAACCCGGAATACGTCTACCCGCTCCTACTCTCACGATGAGTCATCTTCCATCCTTTAACTGAAAAATAATATGGATCCCGCGGGGCTCAGTACCTTTGCTGGTATGATAAACATGCACCCCCAAGCTAACGGGGCTACACACGACTAATTTGTCGTATACATGCAATTGATTTTACACATACAATAATAATACGAAGTACAATAGCATAAAACATATTATCCACTGAATAACATAACTCCATAGTTTGAACGTAGTAATGGAAGTTCATAGAACAACTGAGTTAGTTCCCTTTCGTTCGTAGACCCGAGAGGTGTTTTGAAATACCCCAAACCTTAGAATATTGATGAACTATCTAATTATAAATATTAAGGCTATAATATGCCTTAGAAACATTAGAAAAGAGTTTAAAAAACAATGCACACAAAAACATACCTTAAACGTTTAAACCGAAAACGCACCTTAGAGTACCAAAATGTGCTTTAAGGAAAACTGTGCCTTAAGCATGTATACATGGAACTAAAAGGCTAATGAGCCTAAATACCATTAAGAAGTAAGGTAAAAACAATAAAATGGTCATAGGAGCCATAGCGTATACACACAAATTAAGTATACAAGTCCACACAAAAACCGGTACTAAACTGACGAAAGTCAAGGAGAAACCACTAAACGACTTGGTTTAAGTTGGAATTAGCAACATGCTATTTCACGAACAAAGTTTCTAAAGGTTATAAATGTACTAAGAACACATTTAAACTAGCCAAAACAAATTGCAAAATCAATGTGAACCGGGAAGCACATAAAATGTGTTTTAAGGCATTTCTGGCCTTGTAACATACCTATAACATGGTATATGTCATAATGAACGAAATTAAGTCATTAAATGTTACACAAATACAAGATAAAACAAAAAAAATCAAGTCAAATGGAGGGAGAGGCTGCCGACAGCAAGAGCACTCACCAAAGAAGAAAAAAATGTTTTAACTTTACTATTACACCTAATCAAGACTTCCTTGCCTTGCATTATTATGTTGCCTTAGTGAATGATTAACCAGACTCTTACCTATCAAATGAGAGCTTCAAAATTGGAACTCATCCTCTCTTTGAAGGAAGAACACCAAACAAAGCAAAAATTCACGGTTTTGAACCTTAAAGAACACCTTCCTTGTAAGAATCATAACTTTCTCGTCCTAGCTCCAAATCACAAGCTTGATAGCTCGTTGGAATCCTCTATTCAAGAGCTTTACAACCATAGCTCATGAGCCCCAAGATTCGTAGGAAAAACCACTGAGAAGTGCCTTTGATTCTCGAGGTAAAACATTGCCTTCTTGAAAACTTCTTATTCTTTGGTTTTTGTTACAGCCGATTGGCATGGGATACTAACCCATCTTATTCTTCATTATTGTGTAATTCTTGGGACAATTCCTTTAGCAAATTGCTGGCCAAATTTCTAAGGAATTCAAGCTTAAATATTAAGCTAAAAGGTTAATATACAAGGTAAACTCTAAAACTACCTATTTCATGGTTCTAAATGTTGATCTATATATGATCTAACCTATCATATACCTTGTTTATTATTACCGAATTTAGTAGGTGTTAGATTTAATTTTTAGCACCTAAAATGTTAATATTTTGTAAATCTAAAATTAGATCTATAATCCTTATGATATAAGCTTTAATATAGCTATCATAATATATAAGAAAAGTTCATATACTATTATTTAAGGGATGGCCGAAAATTAAGAAGGCTTATTTGAGTTAGGAAAAATTATATAACTAAGTTAAATTAAAGGAATTAGTATAATTAAGTGTAATATGTAAAATTTGTGAAGTTTTGGTTACATATTAAAATTGCCGAAAACATATAGGAGTTATTATGAAATTTATGAAGTTTAGATGATGGGAAAATAATTGTATAATTAAGTTTGCAATTTATAAAGGGTTTATAAGTATTACTAGAATTTATAAGGTTTTTGGTATATTTAAAGTTAATAAAAGATAGTTTATATATACTACAACATTAGATAATTAAATCTGGTGATTTAGAGATGTTTAAAATGATTTTTTGATGTTAAAAAATCTGTAGGAAAATTAGTTACGAAAATTAGAAATTAATTAGAGTTAATTTGGTTAATAAATGAGTTAGGATAAAAGAAAAGACCACAAGGGTAAAATGGTAATTTCCCTGGTCAAACTTGGTCAAACGTGGTCAAACTTGGTCAATGACAGTTTATAAAATGTTTAAGGTGTTAGAATAAAATTTGTAGCAAAAGATTAGATATTAAAAGGATAAAAGAATGAAAAGTTAAGTTAAATTAGCTTTAGGGGTAATTTGGTAATTTCTGGAAAATTGAGGGTTTGACCGTAATAGACTGGTCAAACCTAGGTATATTTTGGTAATTGACCAAAAGAATAAAAGAAATTAATTAAATAAGACTTTGGGAGAAATTAGAAATAAAAAAATAACAAGTTTAGAACTTATTATAAGAAAAATAGAGATTAAGAGGAAACTATGAGTAAGTAATGTAAATAACACATTTTGATGTGTTTAGAAGGTTAAGGAAATTAAATAAAGAATTTAGAAACAAGTTGTAAAAGAAACAGAGTTAAAACGGGGTTAAAGGAGACCCGTATATAAGTTAAGGTATACGAGGGGTATACCCGTAATTTAATAAGTATAGGAGGAATTATTACTTAAGCTATTTTTAATAAAAATACAAGTTATATTGGGAAAATAAATAAATACGTATGATACGATGATACGGAGTATCATACGGCGTATACGAAAAATTTTAGGGTACATGAATAGTACTCGTATGTGAATAGTATCATACACGAATAGTAAATACGTATACATGAATAGTAAATACGTATAAATGAATAGTAAATACATATAAATGAATAGTAAATACATATAAATGAACAGTAAATACATATACATGAATAGTGAATACGTATATGTGAATAGTCAAAATACGTATACGTGTGATAGTAAAATACGGTGAATAGTAAATATACGAAATTAAGTTATTTAACCACGCCGTCTAATGAACTATAGGAGCGGAGTAAGTGACCAGAATAGTCGAGACGTCATCCAGGAGTGGACAAACGTCGATAGGCTAAGGTATGGATTCTTGTAGCTTGTTTGCTAACGAGGTCTACCTCGGTTCGTGTGCTATTTGTTATTGTGATACGACCAAACAAGATTAAGCATGAAACCGATTTACTGTATTGTTATTGTGTCCATTGTACACTAACATTACTTGATTCCGAGCTTGTTCATTAACTTTGTTTAATAAACAATTGTATAAAGTTATAAGTACCCCTGTTGTTAGTTGGTTAATACCGAGAGAGGTTTAACTAACCAATTGTCAAGAGACTTCAGCTAACTGGAACTTGTGGGAGAGGAATCCGGGACTGACTCCGGTCATGCATGTTCAGGTTTAGGAAGTCGGCATCTGCATCAGATCTGTCTTCCGCCTAGGGTCGACAAACTGACCCGGCCATCTCGAGTGATTAGTTCGAGATGGGAGGCAACTTCAGGAGGCGCAGGAGGGTCAAGCCTACATCCCTCATAACTAAGAATTATTGTTTATTAACCAATGGAGCTAATAACTCATTGGCTAGGGTCACTTCGACCCGACAAAAAAACAATTCAGTTAAAGAACAACTAATTCTAATAGGAGAATGGTTGACACTTATAAGGAATGGTCAAACACGAGAACTAAACAATTCTCAGGCCTCAGGATTTAGGAATCTAACTTACTCATTAATGGACGTCCATTACGACGTTCGATTTATTTGAGCTGTGAATGTTTCACATAAATGTATTGTTGTTATTGTACTTCTTATTATTGTTGTATGAATAATCAACTGCATGTATATGACAAGTAGTCGTGTGTAGCCTTGATAGCTTGTGGGGTGCACGTTTCCTATACCAGCAATATGCTGAGCCCCTTGGGGCCTGTGATTTAAACTTTGCAGGTAGGTGTCAGACAAGGACCCAACCTGAGAGTAGGAGTGGGTAGAGCACTGTGGGTTTAATTTACATTACGAGTGTGCCTGTACACTCGCGTTATAAACTGTGATAGTAAGTTGTAATAATAGGAGAGATACTTCAGACTCGGTATTGTATTTGTTTTAAGACTTGTACGCACTTATGTTCGGTACACTCGGGTCCATCAGACCGTAGCTTGAGACTGGAATAGGCCTAGTTAGTCACGTGGGTGACTAACGGCGGTAACACCAACTTTTAGTACTTTCTTCCGCTGTGTTGTAATATGTTGCAGGTTCGTTACGTGATGGTTCAGGTTTAGCAACAGTTTGGGGTGTTACATGTTTAGTTCTCGACTAATAATATTTATCATAAATGAACATTCTTTAATTACCCGCTCATACTCTTCGTCTCATTGTTTACTTTGTCGGTTTGTGATTAACCCTAACCAGTGGCCGAAACTCACTAGAATAAACAAAATTCTGAAGTTAGCGGGGATGTAGGCTTGATCCCCCACGCCATACTTAATCTTGCCTCCCACCTTGAACTGTAATTCGAGGAGGTCGAGTCAGTTTGTTGACTCTAGGCGACAATTCTAAAGACGAGTCTCAAATGGATGACGAATCTGATTGAGATACCGACCTCCTAACTAAACATGCATGACCGAGTTTGGTCCCGGATTCCTCTCCCCCCAAGTTACCCATTGGTTAGAAGAAGTGTTGTATAACAATCTTTGTTAGTTAAACCTCTCTTGGTTTTAAAACCAACCAATATTCGGGAGTCGTTCCATATTCTTACACAATCGTTTTATTAACCGAAGTTAGTACGTAACTCAAAGATAGGTCGTGTTAGCACAATACGAACACGAAGAAGAGAAAATATGGTAAACAGTTTCATGCTTTATCTTGTTTAGTCATAACATATAAACAAACAACACACAAGATGAGGGTAAACCTCGTTAGCAAGCAAGCTGCAAGAAAACCATACCGTTCCCTGACGAGTGCGACTAGTCTAGTAGGTGCTCGTCTTACCCCTCGTACGTCTCTGACTATTCAGATCCTATAATACATTAGTCAAGTAAGTTAATAACTCGATCACTTCCTAACCTTTCATTACTATATGTAACACTTAATAATTTCTTACAGCCCTGTTTATCGTGTCGCGACGTTTCTAACCGTACCGTTATTCCACGTGGCGTATTTTCATCTTAAACCAAATCCCGATCATTACAGCTTTTAGCATAATTATTTTAACCCTCTAATCTAATAATATTAAACAGCCCATTCTGTTTTTAATTAGTACTTTACCACTTAATTTTTCCAATATTACAAATACACCCCACTTAATCTCTAATCTTACAATTAACTACTTAATAATTGTTTTTGTAATCTAACTCTTACTATAATTATACAATAACCTTATGTAATAAATACATCTCGTATTTTTCGGTAATTACAAGCTGTTCCCCTATGTCATTACAACTCATATATTATATTTTTCTTTATTTACGGTATTCACCCCATTAATTCCTAAACTTTACAATTTATACCTTTACCTTTATAAATTATGTTTCGCGACGTTTCTAATATTTCCTTATCAACTTCTGGTCAAATACTTAGTTTACCACTAGTTTGACCTTTCAATTACAGCCCTAACACTTATGTTTGATAATTACAATTTTAAAACCCCTAAGTTTTACAACTTAACATTTCATGTCATAATAGTCATTATCACCTATAGTTTTCATTCTTTCATTAATAAATTCCAATCTAACCCCTAAAATTTTGAAAATTACCAATAGACCACATTAGTCCTCGGCCTTAATTTTAACATTTCCCATTAATTACCAAATTACCCCAAAACTTTATAAATGTTACATTTTATGTTATAACTCATTTTAAACTAATCTTCCAACATTTTAACCTAAGTTTTGATCAACTTTTGACCTTGATTATTCTCGGCCATAAATACAATTTCCCACTCAGAATTATCTACAATTACACTTAGGCCCAAATGTTTCTAAAAATTACATTTTATACCCAAATGTCATTTTAACGTCTAATTTTTTTATTTCCCAAACTTCTTCTCGGCTTATTTATTTTGTACCCCTTATAAATTTATTTTTTTACAATGTTATGCACATCCCTTTGGCCATAACATCACTAACACATTTTAAATACTTTAAGTACTTAAATGTCACCAAATTAATTCCTTAAGGTTTCTAAATTCGTAATAATATTTCTACCTTGTTTTAAAGGTCTCTAAAATTCCTAAAGTGTCACATACACTTCTGATTTTTATACCTAAGCATATACTATATTATATAAAGCATATGAAAGCATAAAAAGGCATAAAACACTTAAATCAAATAGCTCTTGCTGGTGGCCAGAATACAAGCCCTTAATATCCAAAACAAAGCTTTAAAACAAGTCATAATCAAAATAAATAATCATATAACAACCTGCACACAGTAATAATCCCACGGTAATTATAAAACTTCTTATAGTTCATTTTATAAGTGTTTTCCTAACTCATATGTCATTAGATCTTTAGTCAAAAGTTCAGATATGTATTTATATAATTTTTTAGGTATAAAAGGACCAATTTTATAACCTATAGTTTCGGCATTTATATATATATATATTATATGCCTAAGCACTTAAAAACTTTATATTATGTCATAAGTAAGAGTATTAACCTTAGAAGATTAATAGGTTTGTTTCCAACATCTTAGAATCTCGGCCTATATTACCAAGATGAGAAAAATTCAGTTTAAGAACATAAACAAAGGTATAACCCATGATTTAAGGATTTATGACTTAATATAAGCTTACCCTTGAAGTCTCTTGTAAGATGATTCCTTGGTGGGTTTTGGATGATCCAAAGAAGCTAAAATATTCTTCATTTCATGTATGAAAATATGGAGAAAAGTTAGTTTAAGAATAGTAATCAAACACCGGCCATAATGTAGAAATTGTTAAAATTGACCTTAAGGTCTCTTTTGTACCTTAAGCATTGAAAGGAATTTCCTAGATTCTTATAAGCCTACTGCCAAATTGTTTCCTTCAATAATGCTTGATGAAAGCCTTGGTTGAAGGGGATTGATGGTTAGGAATACTCCTTAGGTGATTTGGAAGTGAAAGATGGTAATTTGGAAGTGTTTTGATGTGTGGATCTTAAGTTACCATTGATGAACCTTGCTGTTCTTGGCGCTCTTGCTCAAGAACAAGGGAGGAAGATGATGTTTGAGAGGGTGGTGGGATATGGCAGCAAGGATAGAGGAGGGAGTAAAGTGAGAGTGAGATATTTACTTAATTAAGTGTAAAGTAACTTATGATTATTTTTCTTTCCTTCTTATTATTATATGAAAGCTGGCACATTAGGTAGTGAGTAATCCCTCCTTTTCTGCCTCTTTTAGAGATTTAGGGGGGTCATGTTGACCATTGACTAAGCAAGGAATACTTAAAGCTTAATTTGGCACTATTTGAGTACTATTCATAATTAGTGTCCAAAATTTTGACTTTTTTGTAAGTTCTTTGAATTAAGCTTCCTAATGTGATACTAAGTAGTACATGATGATTAAGGTGTATACTAGGTCAATTAGCCACTCAAAACTCATTTCTAAGACAATGTTTCAAAAATGTGCTTTAAGGAGTTTTAAAGCACATTTTATGTTTTAACTTGTTTTTGAGCTTGGTTTTCTTTGGTGATTGTTCTAACATGTTCTTTAGCATGTTACTAAGGTCTAGGGATGCACTTTGGGTCCTAATCAAGGTTACACAAAGTCCAAGGCAAGTGTTTGCATAAATTGTCATTATGGTGTATTTTTGTGTTTCCTATAGTTATAAGGTGTTTAACAATGTTTCTAAGGCATGTTCTAGCCTTGTTACATCATAATTGATGTTTAATTAACATATTAAAGTTGGGGTATTTCATGTGCCCATCCAGTCGGGCATCTATTTGAGAGAGCTCCGATAGAACTTCTAGCATCCACAAGAAGTCAAGCACTACACAACCATATCGCTCATGCATCAAACGTAGTATAAGGAAAAAACACATCAGTGTACCAAAAACACATGCAAACTCATGCATACACACAAGCAACTAGCTCACAACAAAGTCTTGCTCATTAATGTACAAGATACGAGACAAGGCCAGAGCTATTAAGAGGCACTCATTATGTAGCATTAATGAAGCCTTAGAGAGCATTAATGACGCCGTCAAAATAAGGCAAGTGAAGAGTGTAAGTGGTGACCGACCACCTGAGCACTCGCCTCTAATGTGTCCAACCCCAGCAAGACACATGTCCTGACTACACCAGTAGCAAGTTAAGAGCAGCCTACATTCGAGCGTGGCTACTCAGTGAAAGATCAAGGGGGCAAACAACCCTAAGAGTTTAGGAGGTCATAGATTGTTTGTTATAAGTCTAAACAAACTTATGTGTATAAATATGATGTATAACGTCACATGTAAGACAACTTGGTCACATACAAGGAGAGAGATAACTAGTGTGAAATACGGGTCAAACTAAGTGTGTGTAAGTACTAGGAAGTTGGTGAGCTGGGTAGGACTGGACTGTTAAGTTAATACATCGGGTATTTGGTAGACTGGCCAGTTAGGGAACGGTGGGGGACCGTAGGCCTGCTGTCAGGAAGGGTAGATGACTTTGGTGATAAGTCCAGAACTGTCCCGGAGTCCATAGGTTGGGCGGAAACGTACAAAACAGGGGAGACTCTGTCAAAAATTTTATAGTTTATTAGTTTGAACTAAAATAGTATTTGATTAGTATAGGTATGAGACCCGATAGGTTGATGGTGTACGATGAGAGAACCTTTGAGAGAGGTAGAGTCTCTACCAAATGGCTGAGGAAGATGGAAGAGTTTGTCACTCTTGCACTACAACACCCTGAATATAAGGAAGACGGTAAAATTAAGTGTCCTTGCGACATGAAAAGGTGTAGAGACAATATCTCAAGCCTAATGTCGGTAAGGTTCATTTAGAAGCACAAAAAGGTTTTATGTACGGTTTCTTTGATCCGATATTCCATGGGAAGATAACACGCCCGAACAAGCTACCTCGAGTAGCACTACGCCTAATGAGGTTCAACATGTTGAAATGATGGAGCAAATGATTGCACATATTGTTGGTGAGGCTCTAGAACAATTAGAGGATACATTAATTTTATGTCGGAGGTTGAAGAGGATGCAGAGGATACTTCCAATCTTGAGGCTAAGAATTTTTTTGAGTTGATGGAATATGCTAAAAGAAAGTTATTCAATGGCACTCATCTTAGTGTGCTATCTATCGCCACTGAATTTCCATTAAGAACGACTGATATACCCCTAACCATTAAATAATTAAATAATGGGAAATAAATATTATTTAGGGGATTATGAAACCCTAAGAAAGCACATAAACACTTAGGCGTTAAAACACACCTAAACTCCTTAAGGTAAAAAACGTACGTTAAGCCGGACCTTAAGCTAACCAAGTTATATAAGCTATAAACTCATACCGAGTCAATCAAGGGATCATTATATGACCCTTAAAACATAGGACCTCATCTAAAACTGAGTAAAAATGCAAAAGGCCCGGGAGAGTCAACACACCTCCCTTAAGCCCGAAAAGCCCCGGAAACACCCGGAAATACTTTATAAGATGAAATAAATCATTACACTTCATTCCAAATGCACCATAACACTTTATTAAACATACAATATGAAGTACTCACGCCAAATTCTCAATTAAACGCAAAGTGCTCGGAGGAACCCGTTGGGGGCCCCATAAACCCCCGGGAATGCCCCGGAGAGATGCCGAAGTGGCACAAACTCCTATATAATTCATTCTTAGAGTTCCTACCATCACTATTCATCATTCTAAAGAGAATTCTTGAGCTACTTTTTCAAAAATAGATAAAGTGCTCGGGGGAAATTCTTAACGCTCCTGTTTTGCCCCGGAGTGTCCCGGTAGCCCGGGAATTGTGTCATGAGTTGATATAACCCCATATAACTCAATGTAACACCTTAATATATCACTATTGATCATAAACAATGTTTACAAACACTTGTAACTCGTTGGAACAACTTATGTCCAAAATATCCTTAAAGCACAAAAACGCACTTTCGGGTGCCGTAAAAACGTGTTCTACGTTACTACCTTGAAGTTTTTGAGGAGCACGAGTTGGAAATCTTAAATGGGGATGAATTGACCATCTTAATAAATCAAATTCAGTGCTAAAATCATAGCACAAATAGGGCCGAAAATGTGGTCAAAAAGTACTATAAAATCAACATTTACCTTAGTAACTTTCATCTTTTACCTTGGTATAAATGTACCAAACAAATGTTGTGACATATAACATGTTACAATATGATCTTAATGTAATATAATGTGACAAAGACCAAGTTGAAAATCAATCCCACATGGTCCCTCATGTGGCCGATTTTTGTAGTCAAATAAACAAGATTTTTGCTTTTGTAAAGCCATGGAATAAAATGACTCATCCTCCCACACGCCATGTGACATTATAACAAGAGAATCTTAGTCTAGGCTGGTCTCTCATTGCCGAAAATCTGCAGGAGAATAACAAGGAGATTAGCTTAAGGAAAAGTCATGAAATTAAATACATAAAGTAAATCTAGATCTACTTTAGTCACATGTGGTTATTAGTCTAATATATGTCAATGAATCAGCTTATTTCCCAGCCATGGGTGCCGAAAATGATCAAGGGAAAAAGAGTTTGATTGCTGTATAAAAATCAAAGTAAGACACCTACCAAACTAAGCATGATTCCATGTCTTCAATAAACAAATTCAAGAGGACACCTACAACCCCTTTGCCGTGAACCTACAAGGAAAACAAGACAAGATTATCATGGGTAATTCAACTTAGAAAATTCTAAAGAAACAAGCAACCTACCTTGCCTTGTCACCTTGCTTCAAGTGGCACACAAAGTCATTCTTTTCTTCTTCATGTGGCCGAAAGTATGGCTGCCAAGGGAGACTTTTGGAGCCAAGAATCAAAGCAATTAATTAAGGAAAAGCTTACCTAGCATGCCTAACTTTGACAATATTGTGTCAAAAGAGAGATTCCCTTCATTGTCATTCTCTTAACTCCATACGTAGCCTAACCATCCTCTTTGCTCTCTCTTGGCCGAATTGGTAAGGCTTCTTTCTCTCTTTTCTTTCTTCCTTAGTCATCTTCTTCTTGTGAGCTTCAAGCTCCATTAATGGAGATTTAACCTTAAACTCCATTTTTGTGTCAAATTCCTAGCAACTTCCATCAAGTCTTGAAGCAAGAATCATCCTAGAAACCTTGCAAGAATTCGCCAATCATTTGTACTCCAAGGAGTTGTCTTGATTCAACATCAATCCAAGGAGTAATCATGGTTAACCTAAGGTATTTTCATGTTTGAAAATTCTAGTAAAATACCAAAGCTTGTGTCGAAAATCCTACCTTCTAAATCAATGTTCTCTTCATCATTTCATGAAGGAAACTTGGATCTCCAATCATCCTTGGGTGTGTCGAAAATTCCTTGACAAATACCTAAGGTAAACTCTTATAAACTACTCCAAATCTTACTTAGAAATCCTTGTTAGAAGTCTAACACTTGGATCTCCTAAATCCATGCATGGAGGCCGAAAATTCTACATCAATATAGCATTGGAAGAGCTTGGAATTCAAGGGGAAATCAAGTGCAAGAATCACCTTGATTTTAAGAGTAAGTTCCTATAATTAGATCTATAAAGTTTAAGCTTGGTTTAGGTTCTTAATTGTTGTACAAAATTTTGTACCCAACCTCTATTAATTAAAGCCGAAAACTATAGGTTATATACCAAGAAAATAACTTATAACATACAAGGTAAGATTATTACCTTAAGATATAATATTGTGTCACAAAATTAAATTATGATGCATAAATTTTAGGCCGAATTGTCTAGGATTAAATGCTTAACTGTGAGCTTATAATCATCCTAAGTCATTAACATAATTTTTAGAAGTGTTATATGGCTTATATGCATTTATATATACCTATTATAAGATATAAATCAAGTTTTAAAACCATATGGTAAGTTATTATTAAAACCGAGAATAAAATAGTTCATTTGGTGATTTTTGTAGAATATAAGCATATTAAATTGTATTATAAATTTTGGGAATATTAAAAATAGCTACAAGCATTTAAATGGCTAATTTATTAAGTTATGTGGCTAAATTGTAGATTTTGAGAAGTTTGTGGTACTAAATGTGATTGCCAAGAGTTAAGGGTATTATTGGCATAATTATGGTATAATATAAGGTAGGAATTAATATTATGAATTTTGGGGAATTTAGACATGTGTTTAAGTGTTAAAATAACAATTTATAAAGTTTTGGGGCTATTTTGTAATTTCTGGAAAATATAGAGTTAAACCGAATTACATATGATTTTCTAGGTATATTAAAGTATTAATTATGAAATTAGGCTTAGGTCAAAGTGTTGACCAAAAACTTTGGGTTAAAATGATTTATGACATAAAATATTAAGTTTATAAAAGTTTTGGGGTGAATATGTAATTTATAAAAGTTTATATGTAAACCGATTTGGATATAGGGCGAAATCATAAATTGTAGAAATATAAGGGTCATTTCGGTATTTAAGGAAATTAAATATTAAAACTATAGTTTATGAGTTAATATGTAACTTATATAAAGTTTTGGGGTTAAATTGTAAATATAGGAAACTATGTGTTAAGACCGAAAGTTTATGTGGTTATTTAGTAATTTACAAAAGTTAGTGTGTTCAAATTATAATTACCGAATTTTTGAGGTTGGTTTTGTGATTTAATAAAAAAAGGAATTAAAACTAAGTACCATGATATATTATGGAGTATAATGTAAAGTTTATAAAATAATTGTGGTTATAATAAAAATAACCGAATTGTACTAATATATAGAATAAGTGAAAACAATTATGAGTATATAACTAAAGGAATGGAGATATACTATAAGGAGGAAATTCATTATCACATGTAGTTGTTACATAAAATAACGAGCTGATAAACTACCTCGAACCACTGTTCAATAACTGGAGAAATTAAAGAACATACAGGGTTAGTATACTACGGGTATTAGTTCTGTAACAACAGTACTGTAATAGTTAGTGCTAGTCGTATTAACGTTACCCGGTATTTGCATGTACGTATAACAGCGTTACGGGAAGAAGCTACTGAGCGTGTACTGTCACACTAAACAACTTTCACGGTGAACGATATGTTAATTGTGTGGTCTGAATGTCCTAACGATTTTCCTGAGGTCCAGACGTTGTGTGTTTAATTGTTAAGAGAGATATCTGTGATTTATGTATATGATCTTGTAAACTGTATTGCTCGACACCATTGCGTTTTATTTTACGCGAACATCTTATGACTGGAAGTTTATACATCTAAACTCGAACAAGACTAGACGACCCTTTAGGTATTATGAGAACCTAACTGACGGTCAACTGTCATAGTCTTAAACTCAAGGATTGGATCTTGTGTCATTGATTAAAGGACTAACTTACAAAGAGAGGAATCCAGTTAGTTTCGACTATCTGGTTGCGCAGCGTGATCACTACGAGAGACTACTATCAAGAGTCACTCAAGGGAATCCATACATCCACATTCGATGATGGCAGAGGGCACTACTGTTGGTGCAGGCTTCGGCCAAATTGAACGCCTTCTAGGTAAATAAGGAATCCAGGGCCAAAGGGTCAGCTGGCAACGGTTCCATTCATTTGGGACCCAGGGGACTACTGTCCATTAACAAGTTATTAAGGGTTGTCCTAACATGACGCCCGAGGTGGAAATTAATTGGAAGGTTTAAGTGATTGGTTAAAAGGATAAGGGCCATGAGGCTAACTAACAAGTACAGTTAATTAATACGTATCTTGTTTGGTTACTGGTTATTGATTATTGGTTATTGATTATTGGTTTTGGTTATTGGTTATTGATTATGTGATGATATTGTTGGGTGAACTATTGTGTGTTTATTTAAACATTTACAGTTGTTATTATTATTGTAAACCGGTACAGCATGTAATGAATCTAATATCAAGATGGCTAACGACTTAAGGGATCCGAATGATTTAAGACTACATTTAGCATACCAGCATATAGTTTGCTGAGCCCTTCAGTGGGCCAAACATTTCAGGTTACTGAGCAAGCCACGAAGCCGGAGAGCGGGGCGCAGGGTAGTTGATATATTTTCAATAAGACACCTTTTGGTTTTATTATGTACTGTATTATGGAGTTCTTTTGTATTGGGTTAGTTGCTCACTTATGTGGTTTGGATTTGGATTGTAACTTTAAGATTGCTCAGTATCTGGTCATCACTGCGGTTGGGAGTTGGAGTTGATTGTTGGAGTAAGGCTGCCTTGTTACTCACATGGGTGAGTGACGGCGTGTAACACCAAACGATAGTTAGTTTTATTTTCCGCTGTGAATTACGTTTTTATTTATGCTACGACTTGCGATTATAGGAGATTAGGATTAGGGGTGTTACAAAAAGTGGTATCAGCGGAGTTCCGCTCTGATGATGAGATACTGAGTCAAGAACAGTGAGCACAGGAATTTTGGGATACGGGAACGTCTGTGAGGATTCGTGACTTAGAAAGGAAAATCTTAGGGATATTTTATTGCTAGTAATTAGTCTTTCTTGCACATTTATGATTGAGAATGTAAAACGGTATAGTACCGAGTAGTAATAATAATATACCATCCTATAGATGTCGAGGAGTGGTAGAGCACGGGGAGGCAGCAGTGGGCGTGGTGGCGAGACACCAGCAGACATCCCAGAGATACCAGGCCTGGCAGAGGCCATGGCTGCCTTCGCTCAGCAGTTGGGAACTCAGTTCGCGGGAGCCATACCCCACCCGCCACAGCCCAGGGAAACCAACTGGCTAAAGAGCGTAGCAGACGCTAGAGTACCAACCTACTCGGGGGAACCAGACCCCGCCTTGCTCGAGAAATTTATTGTGGAGCATCAGATGACATTTAGAGCTATTTGAGTTCCTGATGACCATAGAGTTGACATTGCAGCATACAACCTGAAGGATGCTGCAGATATATAGTGGCGGTCGGTTGAGGACCACCATCGAGCCACACCAGGCTTTGACTGGACAGCATTCGTGGAGGTGCTACGGGACAAGTATTACCCCGAGCATCTGAAGCAGAGGAAGAGACAGGAGTTCGAGACTCTGATTCAGGGGAGTCAGACAGTTGATGAGTACTATGCTCGATTCATTAGTCTTCTGGACTACATACCAGGGTCGACTACTCAGACATAGTAAAAATCCAGAAGTTTAGAGGAGGATTGCAGTATCGCATCCAGGCTTCATGGGAGCCATACGTTTTACCACTATACAGGAATGCTATGACGCCGCGTCGGCAACCGAGCTGATGCTTCAGTCCAGGGAAGAGACCCAAGGGAAAAAGAGAAAGAATTCCGAGGGCGAGGATGGGGGAGCGACTTCTAGCGGTTACAACAAGCGGGGAAAGTAAGAAACCTTTAATTGAGAATGAGTTACCTATTTACCACCTATACTTAAAATTGGTCATTAACCCAAAAACCTTCAGCAGGAAATTCTTTGACAGGAAGAAAGGGCGGAAGGACTACCAGGTCAGAAGGCGAAGGAGCAGGTCCCTCGTCTGACCGGCCCCGCTATTAATGCCCAGCCGCTTAGGTCTGCACCACCCAAGGGTAAGGATACCCACCTCTCACTTAACCAAAATTTTTATTAGTGGTACCTTCACTAAACCATGTTGTGTAACAATAGGCACTAAGCCACCCCAGCGCCATTACTTCTGCAAGCGCTGTGGAAATGACCACCCTGGCGTAGACTGCTCAGGCAGAAAGGTGGAATGCCGCTACTGCAAGAAGGAGGGTCACAGAGAATATGAGTGCTTCTCCAACCCCGGAAGCCGGGTGTATAAAGGACCCAGAGACTCACAAAGGACCCCAATTATCGAGGCAGGCGGACCACGAGGAGGCCAGGCGCCACAGAACAATACCTACACCAGAGGTCCAGCAGGACAGCCATCCTCATCCGCGAGTCAAAAGGGCAAGGAGGTCGTTCCAGGCCGAAACACCCTTTACTCAGCGAGAGCTTCAGGCGCTGAGACTAGCACTCAGCGCGATACCGGTAAGCCTAAAACCTAAACCAAAAGCATGAAGCATGAAGGTGTGTTTACAGTTATCAAACGATGAGACTTGTATGTGTTTAGTGCGACTCAAAAATTTAGGAGAAACCTAACTTGGGAACCTCTCACCTAAATAGGACACTACGACATATGTTACCCCTTACTTATGAGACCGAGATCACCTGAACCTTTGAGCGAAGGTCGGGAATATCCAGAGGAAGAATGCCAAGTACTTTGACCCAGCATGATCCTACTCAAGCAATACCTAACCCTAGATGAACAAATGGCCATTATAAATGAATGTAGAACTTTAGGAATAGGCCTTGGAGGATTTTATATTCCTGGATACGAGAGCGGGTCAAAACTTAAATTGTATATGATGTGCATGGGTAAGGATTGGGATCCACAAACTAGGTTGTATCAAGAAGTAAGGAAGATAGATGGAGCACGAGTTCCTAGGATACCCAACATTTTGCAAACCTTGGTGACAGAAGCGGTCAAGATTGCACAACAATTAGAAACAAACCCCATACCAGACATGAAAGCCGACGTTTGCATTGTGAACTTCTATGAGAAAGGAGGAAAACTTGGGTTACACCAAGACCGAGATGAGACGTCCAAGTCAATTACCAAAGGGATACCAGTTGTATCATTCTCCATTGGAGATGATGTAGAATTTCTATATGGTGACCAGAAGAGGATGGACAAGGCGAGAAAGATTGTTTTGAAGTCAGGGAACGTGTTGATATTTGGTGGAGAATCCAGACTAGTGTACCATGGGATTAAAGGAATTAAGCTGAATACTGCCCATCGACCTTAGTGAACACTACCCATCTGAAACCCGGACGGTTAAATTTGACGTTTAGACAATATTGATGTAATTATGGAGATTGTATGTAAGAATCATTGGATTAATGAATGGCATTTTAATTCCTTTGAGACATACACCCCAACCTCACTATCTTACGAATTGTTAACCCCAGGCCACGAGTCCAATGAGGGAGCTGTTCTGAATGTGTTGGACAAGACCGAGGCCAAGGATAAGGGAAATGTCATCATGGGAACCTTCACTGTAAATGGCGTGAGTGCATCGATACTATTCGATTCAGGGGCGTCTCATTCCTTCATATCCTCTGCCTTGGCAAGGAAATTAGAGACAACCCCTGAGCCTCTCTCAGATTTCCTAGTCACACTACCGACGAAGGAGAGAGTGAGGTGCACAAATCTTCACACAGGACTCCAGATTAATATCATGACTGAAGATTTTCACGCAGACCTGATTGAGCTTGATAATTTGGCTTCGACATCATCATTGGCATGGATTGGCTACAGAAGTATAAGGGGCGACTGCATTACGCAGAGCACAGACTACTACTGAAGAGCCTGAAGGGCAAGACGGTCTCCTATCGCAGTACTCCCAGAGAGCCGACTTTCAAGCTGGTATCTGCAATAACCTTGATGAAGAAGGTCAGAAAGGGACAACCAGTTTACTTATGCTATGTCCAAGACATGAGGCAGAAGAACAGACAAAGTCAGACATACTAGTTGTATCAGATTTCTCTGATCTATTTCCTGAAGAATTACCAGGGATGCCACCTAAGCGGGATGTTGAGTTCTCCATCGATTTGATGCCAGGCACGGGGCCTATTGCCAAGGCGCCCTACAGAATGGCACCAGCAGAGATGAAAGAGTTGAAGATTCAGTTAGAGGATCTGCTTGATAAGGGTTTTATCAGACCGAGTGCGTCGCCATGGGGAGCACCAGTACTGTTTGTAAAGAAGAAAGATGGTAGCATGCGACTCTGCATTGACTACCGGGAGCTTAATGCGGTCACAGTAAAGAATAAATACCCTTTACCACTGATCGACGACCTGTTCGACCAATTGAGAGGTGCTACAGTCTTCTCGAAGATTGACCTTAGATCTGGATACCATCAGATTCGGATAACTGATGAGGATATAGAGAAAACAGCTTTTCGAACACGCTATGGGCACTATGAGTTCACAGTAATGCCATTTGGCTTATCGAACGCCCCAGCTATATTCATGGACCTCATGAACCGATTGTTCAGAGAACAGCTAGACTCATCAGTGGTGGTGTTCATTGACGACATCCTAGTCTATTCCAAGACTAAGGACGAGCACGAGGTGCATCTGAGACAAGTTTTACAGATTATGAGAGAGAACCAACTATAT
>CM041778.1:180497155-180529459 GCA_023374045.1 Limonium bicolor | reverse complement strand
CTGTACCTGCCCTTCAGCTCCGACAATGATCAACAACCTGAAATGGTGTAGTATCAGCGATAGACGCTGAGTATGCCGGGCCTGGACCCTAATGGTCACTTGTCATTTTAACCATCTTATTATTAGATTGGTTTCATGCTTAACCATTTTACAGTTATAAACAATACCGTAGCATAAATGTATAGTATACATAACCATCCATCCAAATATTCATAAACATTAATCATCCATCCAATCCAAACATTCATAGAATATTTCAAACAACATTTGTATATCGAACGTATCGAGCATTAACAATATATTGTACAATGTACAATCGCCGTAGCGTTCACCATCCATTGTCAATTTATTTTAGTTTGGCTTTCAAGCCCCATCCATATGTACAATGTACATTCGCCGTAGCGTACAGTTTCCATAGTTAATTATGTACAATGTACATTCTCCGTGGCGTACAGTTTTTATATTCAATTTACCTTAGCCTTGTAGGCTCCATCCAACCATGTTTAATTATTAATATCAGCTGGGCGTCATGTTAGGACAACCCGATAACCTCACCATGGACAGTAGTCCCCCGTACACACAAAGGTGCTCGTTTCGCCAGAGGTCCGGAGGCCCCTGACTCACTTATGTCTCGTAAGACGTCCATAAAAAGGCCGTAGCCACCTGATCCACGATCCAATTTGGGCTCGTTGGATATAACCTGGAGCGGAATCCAATTAGGAAACCCCTCAGTGATCATAAATGCGCAACCAAGTAGTTCGTAAACTACCGGGATTCCTCACCTCAATCTCATACCATCTCTCTCTCATAATGTTTAAGATATGCTCTTAGTCTTATGGAGAATAATCATTAACCAGCGGCCCAATGGGTCACGCATACCTAGAAGTCATCTAGGTGATATTTATGTTAGAGATCCATGCTCTAGAGACCGACAATGTCGTGACTCGTTCCTAAGTGTTTTACTTAGGTTACCATATACTTAATATTAATATCATGGTATTATATCAAGTAACCGTCATGTCATCACAATAACGTATATGTATGTTTATATAAGTCAATCTATAGTCGACGTAGTGTTAGTCCCGTAGGACGCTCGTGCATAAATAAATAATGCAATAACACTTAATCACATACATGTAACCACACACATAACACACAAGTTATATCAACCAAATCCGAGCCCAAGGAGCAACCTTAGGTCAACTCGGATCAAACCCCTTTACATACCGTTCACCCTGATCGTATTACGGTGGAGTATGAATCAGCAAGATCCTATGCTCCGTGTAGTCCGCTAGCTCGTCAAGCGTCCTTGTCAGAAGTATACTCTAAACGGTAATAAAACTATAAGTCAGTCTCCATGACTAACTACATCCGGTATTTCCGAATAATAAGTAACCCCGACAGTTCGCCCCTTTTTCTACAGTTGTTTGTTACGAGTTTTTCTAAAACAGTCGGCTTTGTTACTTAAAAACTCATACGTCATATTTTCCAACTGTTAAGTTTAATTCGTTGTATTTCTTTTTAATCTTATCCACCATCTAGTTTAGGTACGTAACCTATAGTTGCATGTATGCATGCATGATTGTATTATATTATATTCTTTTTCGTATTGTATCATTTATTATATTATATTATATTATTTTTCCCACCATCCCTTAAATCATATGGTTTCCAACCAAAATACATATCCACCTTATATACATTACTCTTGTGTATGTATATATTTACCGCGTAGGTAATTCCCATGAGTTTAATAAACTCTTATATTTTATCTTACTTTTTATCATCTTTTATTAGATGATTATTCCCATTAGTTGTATTATATCATACAACTTGTATTAAGATTATTATCCTAATATTATGTAACATTTTATGTTGTATAATTACAACTCCTAGGGTTTATTCAATAAATACCTTAATTTATAAATTCCATTTATTTATAGTTTGTCACATTCTTCTAATGTGAATACCCTTCCTTATATTAACTCCATCTAAACCATATAACTGCTATAACATTTATAACATTATAGACCTTAGTCTAAAATTCATTTTCCAACTCTTGTTATTCGGTATAGCCCTTGAATTCATTTAAATTCCATTTTGACCACATAACATTATGTAATGTTATACCATATACTAATATCATATAACATGATATTTTTTTTATTTCCATTAACTTATAACCTATAGTTTTTATACAAAACTATTTATTATTGCCGCATGGGCACCATATAAAAACCATATTCTTTTCCATAAACCATATCATTAAAACCATATATTATACACATATCTTAATAAATGCTCTTATATAATTCTAAAAATCTCCAAATTCCACCAAAGGGTTATAAATATCCTTATTAACCCATATACTTTCAATATTACCATTCCACCATCTATTTTTCTCCAAAGTGTCATAATGACATAATAACTATATATACATATATAGTTCATTTTAATTCCAAAATCCACCAAATAAATTCCTAAAAATTCCTAATAGCCCATGGGTGTTTAAAAATACCATTGTACACCCTTTATTTTCGGTAATAACATATTCACCACATATGTTATAAAAATATTACCTTAAGATACTTATCTTCTTATAAAACCTTAAATAAGTTATCTAACTTATTTATTTTGGTCAAAACCTAGCATATGGTCAAGGTTGACCTCCTTAATATTTCCTTGACCATTAATTCCTAATAATTACGGTTTGCACCCAAACTTCCTAGAAATCACCATTTAACCCCAAAACTTTATAAAATCTTATAAACTTTATTTTAACTCCTTTTAACCTCTAATTTTCGGCCTTATTATTCTAAAGCCCCCAAATTTAATTTAATTACACCATGACCCCTCATTCTTTTCGGTAATTATTTTTCACCACTTAAACTTAATTAAAAGCTTGTAAATGCATAAATCAAATGGCCTAAAAAATACATGGCCTTATTACAAACATTTGCTCACAAAATAAATTACACATAAATGTCCCAAAAATACTTGTAGATCTCGGCCTCACCATATAATTTTTATTTAATTACCAAACTTCCACATAATGTCTTAAATTTGACATTTATGTTACTTAATCACTTAGATAAATTTACTAAGCCATTTATTTAAACATTTTAAGGTCAAAAATGACCTTACTTCCAAGTTCTCTCACGGCAATAATATTAGAAATAGCTTAGAACATTTTAACTTAGCAAAGTTAATGTTTAAGTGATTTATACCTTGATTTAGCTTAGGTAAATCCTTGTTTGGATTCGCCACCTTAAGGAGAGTTTCTCCAAAGCTTCTCTTACATGTTTTCAAACAGAAAACAAGGCCTAGTTAGTCTCCAAAAAGATCTAACCATAAGAAGTAATTTAAGTCATGAAAATCATGGATTTTTTACCTTAGATCTTCAAGCTTGATATAGATCTACTTCGGCCCTATTTTTCCAGAAGAGAAAGAGTATCAAAACACTCTCAAGAACAAGGTATAAATCGTGGGTGAATTAGCTTGGAAGATAGCTAAGTTTTACCTTGTTTAAGATGCCAAAAATGGTGTTTTTGGCTTGGATCTAGCTACACCTTGAAGCTCTTGATAGATCCACTGAATAAATATGTTAAGAAGAAGATTATAAGGCTAGGAGAACAGGTTTTACAACCGGATCTAAAGAGAATCAAAAGATAAGTGCTTAAAGCACATTTTTGTACCTTAAGAACAAGTTTGAGTTTCTCAACCTTCTTCCCTTGTTATGGCCGAGATTCTTCCTTCATTTATCTTCCAAAACAACCTAGATACATGGATGGAAGTGGTTGGAGCTTAGATCCACCGAAAGAGGAAAGAAAGATGAAGAAAATGGGCATTTTTATGCCTTAAGAGCTTACCTAGAGCATGAACTCTCTCCAATGGAGTTGGAACACTTACCTACGGTTGGAGGGGAGCCAAAGAGAGCATTTGGCTGATGCACTCTCGGCTGAAGTGAAGAAATGAAGGAGGTAAGCTTAAATTGTCCTTAATGTCATTTTTTGCATTTTTTATGTCTTTATTGCTTTGGTGACTCACCAATGACTTATTGGTGTTGAATAATTGAAGCTAATCAGTGGAGACACACAAGAGGACAGCCGGCCATGATAAGAGGGAGTGGGTGAATTATTTGATTCCAATTTTGTTCAAAAATGAGATAATATGTTACTTTAATCAATTAATGAATATGTGACTCACCACTCTTGTCTTGTACTAGCTTGGAGCCTTGGAATCAACCGTGTAATAAGGAGAAGAGGGGCTCCAAAACCGGCTGGCTTCATCACATGGGAAGCAAGTGGTAAGCTACTTTTTGTTTTATAAGGTAAAGTATGCTTTTTGTTATTTTATGCAAAAGTAAAGGTAGTATATTTAATTGTCACATGGGACTTGTCTCTTGGTCTGTTTAGAGACTTAATAATCTGATTTTATGCAGTCCATGTCGTGGTCAATGGTTAACATTGGTCAACTTAGTCAATGTTGACCCAAACGGGCCCCACTTTAGGGTTTTATTAATATTTTAATATTAAATTTGTAAAAATTCGTAAATTCTTGGAATTAAATTCCCAACATGTTATAATATGATATTTTATCATATTTAAAGGTAATTATAACCTTTTAGCCCATTTAAGACCAACTTAGAAGACAATTGCACAAAAACGTGCTTTAAGGAGTTTTAGTGCACATTTTGTGTCGCAAGGTGTTTCTGAGCTCTGTTTTCTTTGACAACGGTTTTTTTGTGTTCCTTACATGATATTTGATCATGGTATCCAATTTTATATCATTTAGAGGTCATTATACCTTTAAGGTTTCCTAGAGGACATTTTTGCCCTTCTTGACCTTAAAGCATGAAAGTGCTTGTTCTTTGTGTTGGAGTGTTGCCCAACAATTGTAATATGTTTAGTAATGTGTTAATATGCTTAGGAAAAATTTTTAGGTCCTAAGTAATTCATTTGGGTATCTATTTACCCTTAACAGTCAAAGGGTGCAACATCATGTTTTGTGTTGACCACTGTTGTTCTCAGTTGACTTTTAAGGCATGTTTAGGCCTTAATTAATGTGATTATATATTTAATCCATGTTTTATAAGTTTGAGGTATTTCAAATCTAGTAAATAATGGCATGTGTGCGGAGCGAAAATGACGAAGATTAAGAGAGAGAGAGACGAAGATTGAGAGTGCGAGGAAGAATAGAATACCACACCGTGGTGAAAGAGGACAACGTGCTAACTTGAATCCCTAAATATGTAGTTTTATCCATATCCCCCCCTTAATTTTAGTCCTCGTTGGGGAATTAGAGTTGGCCTGAATTGGGCAAGTCTATAGAATGCACCTAATATGTACTCGGGATAGCGATATTCACATCAAGTGTAGCATGTTCAAGTAATTGATCAAACACGCTCTCAGGCGTGAGTTGCAGGCACAATCAAAGGGTCTAGGCAGAAGAGGAACATGACAAAGGGATTAATACATGGGGGAAGTGTGCAGATAAAAGGACCATAGGTAGCTCGAACATCAATTATAGATGATGGGGGAAGCTAACGTCAGAATTGAAGCGTGCCTAGAGAATGATTGCATTGAGGTTGTTGTTGGGGTTAAAACCTAATTCGGCAAGTGTACCGGTCTTTGTAACAAGTTTTCCTAGAAAGTATTCCCTAGGTTATCGAACCAAGGCAGTGTCTAGTCTAATCCCTAATCTACTTAACTATTGAATTAATGAAATCGGGAAACAGGAAATTGGGGGGGGGGGGGGGTTAATTGATGAATTGTATTTCTAAAGGTAAAATAAACAATAACAATAACTGCAGAAAGGAAAATGTCGGTTTTCTTGATAATTTTGGAAGAAATCCCGGTTTACTACTCCTCATAATTCTCGGTTCCCTTCTCAATGTGTTTACCAAATTCTAGATTAAAATCCTAGATCAGATTATTTTACGTTCGGTCTCCCGCTCGGTGAAATCTAATTAGCAATTACCAAACCCTAACTCTCGTTATTAATTTCCTAATTACTAACAGCTTTAAGTACGACCTAGTTAGATAATCAGCTAATATTTTAGAGGAATTGCCGTCTCCAAATTAACTGGTTTTGTTCCTATAGTCTATTGAATGCCGCAGTTCTCACTTGTAAGCAAACAAACCAGTAATCTCTAATAATTGGCCAGACTATCAGAGAATTAATATAAACAAAGAACAAAACTTTAATCGGATTAAAACTGGTAAAACCACAAAGATATTGGAACTTTGAATTCGGATTACATAGCAAAAGAATCTAAAAGTACTACTCAGCCATAGACATGTTAACAATAAACAAATCTGTAGAAAATAGTATTAGAGAAGTAGAACAAGAAGATTTGGTTTGAGACTCCATGGTGAAGTCTCGGAGTCGAATCCCCAATCTGCTATACTCATACTCCCAGTCAAAATCTCCAAAATCTGCTAACTCTCTCTTGATGTCAAAATCTCTCGTAGAATGAAACTTTTTTTCTAAACACCAGTCCAGCCTCCTTTTATTATGCGGCGTCCTCTCTCCCGTAAGTAATAAATTTTTTTATCTTTAATTCCGTATCTTAACAGAACTCCGGCCCCTTTACTAATATTGGTCCGGGTTTGCAAACAAGTACGCAAAGCCGGATCACCTCTTAAACTAGGTAGAACGTTTCTCTGAAGGATGGTCCGGGTTTACAAACAATTACGTAAACCCGGACCACGTCTGAAAATAGGCAGAAAGGTCTTTGATGGATTGGTCCGGGTTTACAAACTGGGACACAAACCCGGACCAACATAAAAACACGGCAGAAGGTTGATCAAAGAGATGGTTCGGGTTTGCAAACAAGTACGCAAACCCGGACCAGTTGTGGACTTGAACTGTTACCTTCAAAACTCAACATTTGACTCTGGTTTGACTTCCATTGGTTGACTCAAACTCTAAAATCTTCGTTTAAGGATCTTCTTGAGCATTTTACCCTGAAAACATATCAAATCAATCATAGAAGACAAATATAACAAAAAAGCATAAATAAAACAACAAGGAGGGAATTTAAAGTCATAACGTAGATAATTAAGCATGAATTAGCCTTGTAAACTTAGGCAAATTCCTGACTTATCAGTTGTAAATGATGAGGATGAGAGTGATATAGCTGGGAGCCACTACGAAGACTCTTTGAAGATCATGAGTTTTCCTTGGGATTTGAGCCAATCGGGAGCAAGACAAGTAATATCAGCAAATCTCATGGTACATTGTTAGTGGAATGGATCTAAGAAAATCACGAAAACTTGAAGCAAAGGTAAAAAATGTAATACCCCCATTCCACATCTGGATATGAGTAGTAATGTTAGTGGATTATGAGGATACATAGGGGTTGACTACAACAACAAGACCTTATACTTGAAGCCCAAAGGAGGACATATGTCTTAAAGTGTGTTGGGTTGGTTAATTAATTAGCCCATAGTATCCAGCCTAATCAAGATAGTTACTCTCTCATGGATTTAGTAACGTAGGTTGCTTATTTTTCTCAGTTAATATAACAAAAAGACTTAGATAGATTTTATTTGCTTTCATATTCGGTTGTTATCTCGATTCTAATGTAATACAGTATAAAGGCATAGTCAAAGGTTTGTTTTCAAATATACATACAGAAATACAATCACTGTTTATACTTCAAAGCCCGACCTTTATTTCCTCTCATTCAACTTGTTATCCTGCTCGTGAAATTCTTGGTTTCCATTATGGTATCAGATTCAGTCTTGGGTAATGCACCACTGTCTAATGGATACCCGAGTAGAAACGGAATGTGTCACGATAAACCTAGAGAAGGGACCGGGCAAGTACAGTAAAATTGGATTGTGCCACGATAAACCGAGAGAAAGGACCGAGCCAGTACTAAGTGGGGTCCAAGCAGGGTGCAATGTGGGAGGCAACGGGGGCGGGAGACTCACACTTAAGGGGGGATGTTAGAGATCAAGTGTAAGTCCCACATTGAAAAATTATATAGCTAGTAAGTAGTCAAAGAGGTAAAACAGAAGAACAAAATTTCTGTAATTTTTCAGGTAATATACCCTTTTACACGTTTAACAAGCTTTGTTTTATGAGTGAAGATCTATGGTCCGAGAATCTGTTTGTTGGTAAATGGATATTGGACACAGGTGCAATAGATCATATGTCTGGTAGTCACAAACTATTTCAAAATTGGAGGAATTTAGGGTACCAAGTACCAACAAACTGTTATATTATCTGATGGGAGATCTCATACAGTGAGTATGGTTGGAGACGTGAAATTGGCCGAGAATGTCTGGTTGAAAGATGCTCTTTACATACCCGACTTTATGTTTAATCTTATATCGGTGAAGAAAATGGTCAAACAGTTTGGCTATTCAATAATCTTTCCATCGGATGACTGTTTTGTTCAGGACCCTATCATAGAGAGGAATAAGACATCTGGACTGGGGCAAGATGGCCTATACGTTCTGTACAACGTCAAGATGTATAAGCTTTGTGAATCAGGACCCTAGGCTTAGATTCCACAGTCAGTCCCAAGGCTGAGGAGATGCACATTAGATTAGGTCATGTGCCATTTTGTAAGCTTATAATGGTGGGATTAATAAAAGATTGCGATTTTTCTGAGAATCACGTGTGTGATGTTTGTTATAAATCCAGGGCACAATACCTGCCTTTTGGAAATCATGAGATAAATAGACGACATTTTGAAATGATACACATTGACGTTTGGGGACCATTTAGCACCGATACTCACAATGGCTATTTTGTATGTTTTGTCGAGATTATACCAGGACGACTGGGGTTCAACTCATTTGTCATAAGGGTGATGCCTGGGAAGTTATAGTCAATTACATCAAAATGATACAAAGACAATTTGAAATCAAAATCAAATTGGAGAGAACTGAGAATGCCAACAAGCTGGGTGGCTCAAATGAAGGGAAATAGTTTTATGCTTATGAAGGGATTATGGATCAGACCACCTGTGCTTTTACGCCACAAAAAATGCAGTGATGGAAAAGAAACATAAGTATCTGCTTGAGACTGCAAAAGCAGTCTACTTTCAGTCTAGGTCAATAGGCTGCCTACCAAGGCTTTGAAAGGGATGACTCCTTTTGAGTGTTTGTATGGTACTGCACCACTTTATACTCAGATAAAACCATTTGGTTGTCTTTGTTACGTGACTGTTGTCGAATCTATAAGGGGGAAAGTTTAATCCAAGAGCCAAAGCATGTGTTTACTTGGGTGTTGATCAGAGAAAGAAAGGGCACAAGATCATGAATGTCACCACTAGAAGAATAACTATGTGTCGTGATTTTAAGTTTCATGAGCGAGTATATCCTTTCAAGACAGGTTTGGATGGATACATAAACAATGAAAATTTTGAACAGGAGTGGGCAAGGCAACCTGATGTGAATTCTCCTACTCTAATAGGTATGTATGATGATGATGATGATGGTGATGATGTTGTGCAGTCTGTTTCACCAGCTATCTGTAACGAACAATCGGAAAGTGTGGTTGATAGTAATGCTGTTGGAGCCGGGCTCAAACGTTCTAGTAGAGAAAGTCACAAGCCTAGCTATCTCGGAGATTATGTTTGTAACACATCTTTCCAGAATATTCTCAATGAAAGAGTATGGTTGTTAAGAAGATGTGAATCTTATTCAGAGGTGTGAAAGCTTAACAGGTGCTAAGCCTAGCCCTTTTTGCACTTAGTACTGGGGGTGTGCACAAGGAACTTTTAAAAACGACAGAACCTAACAGTTACAGGGAGGTGGTATTACATGCACATTGGTGTAAGACCATGCATAAGGAATTACGAGCTTCAGGAGAGAATGAAACTTGGGTTGTTGTGAATCTTTCCAAGGGAAAGAAGCTTGTAGGTTGCAAATGGGTTTACAAGATCAAACTTAGGTCTGATGGCACTCTCGAGAGGTATAAAGCTAGACTAGTGGCAAAGGGTTTCACTTAGCAGCATGGTATTGATTATCATGAGAGCTTTTCCCCAATTGTCAAGCTGACTACCATACATGCTCTAGTCACTGTAGCACTCAATAAGGGTTGGATCATAAATCAGCTAGATGTTAACAATGCCTTCTTGCATGGTGATCTAGATGAGGAGGTTTACATGAGGATACCTCCAGGTCGGGATGTCACATGTAAACACAAGACTTGCCTTCTGAAGAAATCTTTGTACGGTCTAAAACAAGCTTCTAGATAGAGGGATTCCAAATTAGCTCACTTCCTTCGTGTTCTCCATTTTGTTCAGTCCAAGAATGATTATTTGTTGTTTTATCAGAAAGATGGTTTCGATGTTCTTTATATAGCAATTTATGTGGATGACATGCATGCTGGCAGTGGTACAAAACAATAGGCTATTGATGATGTTAAACGTGCCTGGATTTAAATTTCAAGATCAAGGACTTGGGTACTTTACATTATTTTCTGGGAATAGAATTTGTGTCTATTGGTCCAAGATAGGTTTTATCTCAACATAAGTTTTGTACCGAATTGCTTGTAGAGTACAATTGAGATGACAGGAAGGCTGTTGTCGACCTTATGATAGTGGGCACAATTGCTTCACAGTGATGGGAAGTCGTTGGATGATCCCACTGTATACAGGAGGTTAGTCGGGAAGTTGAATTACTTGTCTAATACTCGTCCTGATATCAGCTTTACTGTGCAAGCTTTGAGTTAGTTCATGCAAAGCCCAACTTCCATTCACCTGAACGCCGCATTACATGCACTTTGTTATGTCAAAGGAACAATAGATTATGGAATAATTCTTGTCAAAGTTTCTAATTGCCAGCTTCGTCTTGAGGCATATTGTGATTCTGATTGGGCAGCTTGTCCTAACACTAGGAAATCAGTTTCGGGGTATTATATCTTCTTAGGAGACAGTCCTATCTCCTAGAAAACTAAGAAGCAAGGTTCCGTTTCACTTTCGAGTGTAGAAGACTCACTTGGCTGACACATTTGTTAAGCGAGTTCAATGTAGAAGATATCACGCCGATATTGGTTAAGTGTGATAATCAATCTACTATCCATATAGCTCGTAATCCAGTCTTTCACGAAAGAACGAAGCATAATGGGATTGATTGTCATTTTGTCCGTGATTATATACAACAAGGGCTCGTGGATGTTGTCTACACTCATACCACCACTCAACTCGCTGATATGATGACGATTGTCCTCCCGGAACGAGGTATAAAGATCAGTTGTCTCGCATGGGCATGGGTCACTACAATGAGTCAATGTTAGGTATTCTTACTTACCTACATCTTGGGGGGGGGGGGGGGGGGGGGGGGGTGTTGGGATAGTTAATTATTTGGCCCATATTATCCATCCTTATCAAGATAGTTATTCTCCCATGGAGTTAGTAATGTCGGTTGCTTATTTTTCTCAGTTAATATAACAAACAGATTTAGATAGATTTTATTTGATTTCGTATTTGATTGTTATCTCGATTCTCATGTAATCCAGTATGAAGACACAATCGAGGGTTTGTTTTCAGATGTACATATAGAAATACAAATATCGTTTATACTTCAAATCCCCGACCTTTATTTCCTCTTGTTCTACTTATTATATTGCTCGTGAATTCTTGATTTCCATTCAAGTGACTAATTTTCAAGCTTGTTGACTTGAGAGTTAGGTAGCCGGACACTTATAAATGTAGGTATCTAACAGGGAAGTTGAGAAAGGGAAAAAGGTCTCAAGGCTAGAAAGATTCAAGAAAGGCCGAAGTGATGACGAAGGCAATAAATCTACTACAAGTAATGTCCGGGCAAACAAGTCTGGGCATAAACTAGTGAAATATCATGTATAGATAGCGACTGGACATTCAGGCCCGGGCACAACATAGTGAAGTATCATGTATAGGCAGTGATCGGGCGTTCAGTCCCAGACGCAACATAAGTGAAAAATTATGTATAGGTAGCGACTGGGCGTTCAGACCCGGGCTCAACATAGGAAATAAACCATGTATAGCAGCGACGAGCGTATAGGCCCGAGCGTGGCACAAATGAAACTTTGTGTAAATAGTGCCCATGTACCTAGGCCCAAGCATGGCTTGAAGTAACGCCTCGTGTAGAGACCTGGCGCTCAGGGCCGGCTAAGAGCCTGTTCAGGCTGGGCTACCGAACAGGGCCCCCTAAAATTAGGGGCCCAATTTTTATTTTTTGCTTTTAAGTTGTATTATGGAAAAATTATATAAGAGTCTAAATTTATCTTAAATAAAATAAAAAATACTTTATGTTTAGGATACATTCAAAAATTGTAAACATGAATTTCATAAATGTATAATTTAATTATAAATTTTATTTTTACATAATTTAATTTTATAAGGGGTCTCATATTAAATTTTAGCACAGGGCCCCGAAAATCATCGGGACAGCCCTGCTGGCGCTCAGGCCCGGGCGCATAGTTAAGAAAGGGCGCTAGGGATGACAAGAAATCAAGGATTCTCTCATTCTCTTTCTTATTCATTCATACTCCTGTTCGCATTCCAATTCTTGAGTTCTCAAAATATTGCGTGTCCAAAGACATAGGTAACATAGAGTAGATCCAAAATAAAGATTCAAAATAGGATCTTAAGAAAGTAGAGTGAAATTAGATTGATAGGAAGAGACACGAATCTTCAGAAGTAGATAATCATGCTATAAGGAGTCAATGTAATTCTGCCTCCTAATCCATAAGAAAGAAAAAGGGGCAGGGATGTAAGAAACCACGTTTAGGATTTAGGATCTATTAGATATATTCCTAGGTCTTATAACATGCCTAGGTCATTGTTTAGAAATATTCCTTGATCTTATTGATGTTACCAAGACTTTGTTGTGGTGGTTGGTCTTATTATCATTACCATAGATACGAACTACTGTTTCGTAAAAGGTGAGCTGTTATTGTCAATTTTGAGGTTCGATGTAAAGGATAGCAGCCCATCATGTATTTTCAATATGGATAGTGGCATTCTCTTAACACAAATATCTTTCGCATTCCTATAGTTCTATATGTGTACATATCTCGGTTGTGATCACTTAGTGGGTGTTTGTTTGGAGCGGGGGAAACGGAATGGAATCAGGAAAGAGAATGGAGAGGAACTGAAAAGAATTCCCTTTGATTTTCCCAGTTATTTGTTTGAACTGGGGGAAATGAAATAATTAACTGGTCAACGGTTGTCAGTCAATGGTCAACGGTCGCCGGTCAACGATCATTAATTGTCAACATTTTCACCGATCACCGGTCAATGGTCATACGTCGTCGGTCAGCGTGTACTGGGGAAAGGGAATCTCATTCCCTAATAGGGGGTGGGAATCAAGTTTAAGGGGTTTTAGAGTAATCTCATTCCCTTTTCCTTTCCTGAAAATAGGACAAACTGGCAAAACAAACAGCAGGAAAAGGAATCATTCCGATTCCATTTCCTTATTACCCAAAACAAACGCCCCTTAAAGTAGTCTTGCATTCTTCAGAAGAAGTCACTCTCCAACGAACCAAACATAACCTCGGAAACACCCCATAAAATATACACTAGCATAAACACTAGGTTTAAAACTGACACATTATTACTATCACCCAAACAAAATGCGGAAGAGATTTGGTGATGGACATACTTCTTCCGTCCCTGACGGAAAGAACGTGGACCGTTCTTTTGCCAAGTTAAATATAACAGTAACCGTTCACGTTTAGTCAAATATGATTAGAATCAATATTTTTTTGAAAGTGACTGGAAGCATTAATTTTGTTTGTGTTTTATTACGTCTTATTCTATTATTGTATATTGTACTATTGAAGTCCTTTTGACTAGATATGGTCATTTGTGCCATAATAGATATTATGCTTATCGTAACATATGTAGTATAGATTTAATAATATTTTACCTTTTATTTTTTAAACACATAAAATATAGCATCATATCATCATGATATATATATATATATCTTATTTGTTTTTTTATGTCTTTTTGTTTACTTTTTTTTTAGTTCTCACGAATGAATGAAATTTGTTTTAATGACAATAAGATTATAAGTAAGATAATATTGATTATGTGATAATTTATGAATTAGCTAGAAAATAATCGATATGTATTCTAACAAATTTAAGTTAAATTTATGAATTTCGAATATGGCCAAGGTGATCTATTTTGTCTTTTTCTACTTTATTATCCTTTTGTAGAACTTTAAAAATCTTGTATCTTATTATTTATCCTTTTGTAAAACTTTATAATGTTGTATCTTACTATACATAAGTCCAAATAACATAAATTTTATACCATTGCATCATAATTTGACCTCTTCAAAATAAGACCCAACATGAGTATTTTTGATAATTTTTTTTATTTTTTTATATGTACATATGTTACAAACCCTGAAAATGTCTTTGATGGCTTAAGCATTCCTATGGTGGTTTTTAAATTGTTGGGGGGGGGGGGGGGAGAGGGTAATCTTTTGGACATTAGTTCTACACTTTATATCGTCGTTATAGACTCGGTAGGTTTTTAGGGTTTGTGGTTTAGGGATTAGGGTCTGCCCGACAAACCCTAAAAGTGCATTCGACGTTTTTAGCATTCTTATGGTGGTTTTTAGGGTGTTTAGGGGGTAGGGTAATCTTTTTGGCATTGGTTCTACACTGTATATCGTCGTTATAGACTCGACAGGTTTTTAGGGTTTGCGTCTTAGGGTTTTGGGTCTTTGGATCCTACACTCTACGCTACAAACCCTAAAAATGCCTTCGACGTTTTTAGCTTTCCTAGGGTGGTTTTTAGGGTGTTTGGGGGCGGGGGTAGAGTAATCTTTTTCGCATTAGTTCTACACTTTATATTGTCATTAATGACTCAATAGGTTTTTAGGGTTTATGGTTCAGGGTTTACGCTACGACCCTAAACCCTGCACTACAAACCCTAAAAATGCCTTCGACATTTTTGGCTTTCCTAGGGTGGATTTTGGGGTGTTTTGGGGGGTAGGGTAATCTATTTGGAATTTGTACTGTACTTTATATTGTAACAACTAACTCACATATTTTTTAAGGTTTATAGTAGCGGGTTTAGGGTCGTTAGACCTAAACCCGCCACTACAAACCCTAAAAATGCCTTCAACTTTTTTAGCTTTCCTTGGGTATGTTTTGGGGTGTTTTGGGGGGTAAGGTAATCTATTTGGAATTTGTTCTGTACTTTATATTGTAGCAACTAACTCAACAAGTTTTTAGAGTTTGTGGTAGCGAATTGAGGGTCGTTAGACCCTAAACCCGCCACTATGAACCCTAAAAATGCATTCGATGTTTCTTAGCTTTCCTAGGGTGGATTTTGGGATGTTTTAAGGGGTAGGTAATCTCTTTGGAAGCCGTTCGATACATTACATTGTAGCAACTAATGACCCTAAACCCACTACCACAAACCTTTAAAACGCCTTCGAGGTTTTTCAGCTTTCCTAGGGTAGGTTTTAGGGTGTGTGGGGTTAGGATAATCTATTTAGAAGCTGTTATATACTTTAATGTGAGGTTGTACATAATTTAATGTGAGAATGCACATGTTTTAATCTGACGATGTACATGTTCAAATGTGAGAATGTACATGTTCAATTATGAAAATGTGTTTTTTTGGTCGTTCTTCTCGCAACATTGTGTATAAGAATATTTTTTTTTACCATTTATCTGTTTACAAAGCTTAACTGATTGATGAACCTAAAGGTTATTTTAGAAACAATAAACTGAGTTATTGGAGTCGATTTTACGTGTTCATCAACCTTGATTTTTTTTGTATCCACAATAATTTATAAACATTTCCACGGATGATTAAAAACATGTACACCACCTCCTATAATCGTTTCCTTCACTAATTTAAAAAAAGTGACACTAACTGTTATATATCGTTTCTTTTGGCACATTGTGTATAAGAATATATTTTTCTTTACCATTTATCAGTTTTCAAAGCTTGAGTGATTAATAAACCTGAAGCTTATTTTGAAAACAATAAACTGAGTTATTGGAATCGATTTTACCTGTTCATTAACCTTGGTTTTTATGTATCCATGATGATTTAAAAACTTTTCCACGGATGATTAGAAACATGTACACAACCTTCTATAATCGTTTCCATCACTATTTAAAAAAAGGTGACACTAACTGTTATATATCATTTCCTTTGGCCGTTCTTATTGCACATTGTGTATAGGAATATATTTTTCTTTACCATTTATCAGTTTTTAAAGCTTGAGTGATTGATAAACCTGAAGGTTATTTTGGAAACAATAAACGAGTTATTGGAATCGATTTACGTATTCATTAACCTTGGTGTTTATGTATCCATGATATTTAAAAACGTTTCCACGGTTGATTAGAAACATGTACACAACCTTCTATTTCCATCACTATTTTAAAAAAAGGTGACACTAACTGTTATATATCGTTTCCTTTGGCCGTTCTTATCGCACATTGTGTATAAGAATATATGTTTCTTTACCATTTATCAGTTTTCAAAGCTTGAGTGATTGATAAACCTGAAGATTATTTTGGAAACAATAAATTGAGTTATTGGAGTCGATTTTACGTATTTAACCTTGGTTTTTATGTATTCATGATGATTTAAAAACTTTTTTACGGATGATTAAAAACATGTACACAACCTTTTATAATCGTTTCCATCACTATTTTAAAAAAGGTGATACTAACTATTATATATCGTTTCCTTTGTCCGTTCTTATCGCATATTGTGTATAAGAATATATGTTTCCTTACCATTTATCAGTTTTCAAAGCTTGAGTGATTGATAAACCTGAAGGTTATTTTGGAAACAATAAACTGAGTTATTGGAGTCGATTTTACGTTTTTATTAACCTTGATTTTTATGTATTGACAACAATTTATAACGTTAACAACCACTGATGATTAGAGACATGTACAGTACCTTCTATATCGTTTCATCTATTATAGAAATATGGCACTAACTGATATATATCTTTTCCCTTGGTCGTTCTCATCGTATCATTGTGTATAAAAATATTTTCTTAGTATTTATAATTTTACAAAGCTTGGTTGATTGATAAGCATGAAGGCTATCAATGTTTGGAAACGATAAACTAAGTTGTTGAAGTTGATTTTACATATTCATTTAACCTTGGTTTTTATGCATCCATGATAATTTACAAACATTTTCATTGATGATTAGAAACATGTACACTTTAATATCCTTTCCATCACTATTTGAAAAAGATGACTAGCTGCTATATATCTTTTCCTTTGACCGTTATCGAATCATGGTGTTAAGAATATTTTTTTAGCATTTACAATTATAAAACTTGACCGATTGATAACTTGAAGACTATAAACGTTTAGAAACGATAAACTAAGTTGTTGGATTTGATTTTATTTATTCATTAACCTTGATTTATACGTATCATCATCGACACTTATAACTATATTTTTACATTTTAATATTTTGTAAAAGCATCATACTTCACCATTTTATTTTTAAATATAAATAAATATTAACTTAGTGTTTTTTATATTAGCAACTTTGTTAAGGTATATTAAATTGATAATAATGCACCTTTACATATGAACAGTTAATATTCTAATATAATAGTTTACACACTTACATCACGGAATATTCCTATAAAAATTATAACTTATTATACTATGAAAATACATAGAAAAAGAATATAGCATATGTTAAATTAAAGTGTCCATCCATCACCAATAATATTTGGATTCCGTATCGCTATATATCCCCTATTGTATACAATAAACGAATTTAAAAATAGTTCCGTAAGCCACGAAGAATATGTTTCCGTCATCGGTGCCCAACAAAATGTAGCATAAACGTTTGCGGCCAATACAGCGCATAATCCAACGTTTACCAACAAAAAAGAAATTAACTTCTTGAAAGAAGCGAAATGCCAAAACTTGTTCGTGACAACTCCATGGATAGTAGTGGGTACATTGCTTCAATATCAAATAATGTTCATGCCTTGGTTCAGAAAAAAAAAAAATGTTCATCCCAAAGCTCTTTTTTTTTGTACTTTCCATGTCTGTTAATTCGTTGTCCGTTAAGCTAGACAACAGTAGTACTTGTCATCAAACAACGAAAGTTGATCAAATAAGATTAGTGGAATTAGTAGTGTTGCGGCGCCGAGAGCATTTCTTACGACCGTTTCTGCGTAGAGCGCAAACACAAGTCTCAAGGAGCTCATAATCTTCCTCCCAGAAGAGATTCCGAGCCAGTTCTGGCTTCCGCAGGAGCATCTTTGAGGTTAAATATCCCGCAGCCGTCCAGGTCTGCTGGAGTCGAGCTTGTTTTCCTACGAATTTCCCTTTCATTGTATCGTAATATTCTGGCCATTGATCAGCCGAGAGCCTCCTTTCAGCTACGGCAATTGCCTTCTCAGCTAGGTCAGGTCTTTTCATTTTGATGCAAGCCAAAGTGAACTGTATACACAAAAACCTTGGTCAACTAACCCTTTCAAGAGTTCTATGCAACAACCAACAAGACTCTCAAATCAATTTTAATAAAGCTTATTACCTGCCACAATAGAGTAGGCCAGGATCCACCATTGTGATACGACCAAGGACTGCATTTAAACCATAAGTACTCATCATCATGATAAGAAGCACGTTTTAAAGAAACAAACAAAGTGATATGGAGTATCACTTACGTGTTCTTAGGGTCACTCCCAGTTATTATGCGCCATTCTTCAGACTCCAATGCAGGAAAACATATCTTGAGAGGCATACCCGCAATTAGGTCATCCCACTTGGAATCAATCAACTTCAATAAATTCTTATTCTGTTCATGTGTTCCCAAAGATGTGATAATGCTCCAAAGGTTTCCCAGCATGAAGAAACGAAAGTCCATATGAGCGGGTTGGAGATTACCCATAAAGTAACCTCCTTCTTCAGGGATCCAGTCCATCAGCCAAGAAGGTATCTGCTCTGGATATATATTGAACTTGTTCGTGGCATCTGTTGAGTATTCCTCTGTTTTGTATCGGTAGATCTCATTAATCTTCTTCATATCCACCCAGTAGTATTCTCTTATGTGAAAAGAAAGAGCACTGAGTCGAGAATTTATCGCTGCCACAAGATTCTTGGTTCCATCATTCACAACAAGCATCTCACGAGAGCAGCGAAGAGCCGAATAAAACAAAGCCTGATAAAGGGAAAAGTAAACATACATATAGCAGTACATCAATGATATGATAATTCACTCAAGACAAGCTGGCTGGTTTTTCCTTTGGTTGATACAGCAAGGACAAGGTCACTTACTTGGATTTCAAGTGGATGACCATGGATGCCCATTCGTCTATCAATCATACATGATCCATCCGTAACCAAAAGGGTTGGAAACATGTCAAATCCATCGGTTAGACAGAGGTTCACTATTAGTCTCATCCCAGTTTGTACATCTACTCTTTCTTGCAATGAATAGTCGCCAGTTATCTTCCCATAAGCTCTTAAAAGAATGATCCACCACAGGCCTGCCAGATTAAATCCCCAAAAACATATACTATGAATCACAATACTTATTAAAACAATTCGTTTTCCCATTTTTATTAACATTCAAGAAAATAAGATTTGTAACCAGTCCATTCCATAAGAACTCTGGAGATATTCCTATCATCTAATTATTCTTACCAGAATCCACAGGAGCCACACGGCCGATTGCAGATTCACCAAAATCAGGATCCAAAACCTCTTCAAACTCTCCTTCTTTTCCATGAAGAGGAATATTTTTAACCTTGAAACTTGCAGGCATCAACCCTTGCCCAGGGCTGTAGCAGTCCACAGTCTTTTCCCAGCTCTGAACAACAGTGAAAGGCATCAATATTCTTAGTCATACATTCCACTGCAGAGTAATCATCTTTACAGAAGTGCATACTGACCCATATGTTATAGCTACAATAAATTTCATCTCCTATCAAACAAGAAACTACTACTGCTACATGTCAACTCACTCCCATACCTAACAGTTCAGCAATAGTATACAAAGTTAATGAATGATATCAGAGCTACCAAACAGATTATCCCCATCCTACCAAAGTAATACCATCACCAAAAGATGGTTCCTTAAATTATTCTCACCCTACCAAAGTAATACAAAGTTGAGACACTTCACCACCGATACCTACCAATATATTTATATATAGCATAAAGTAAAATAAAGCAAAGCATATATAATCACTAAAAAGTTTGTTGCCAGAGCAGAACCATCTCAGTAAAATTGCAATTCCATCTAATAATATGACCATGATTACCTGCAACCGCAATGTATGGAGAAGAAAATTCTTCACAATCTCGTTTTCTCCATTCAGTAGGAAAGCAAGAGCAGAAGGAACAAAATCACGAACAAAGACTTGATCGTAGTTGAGAGGCGTCTTATCAACCGGATCACTGGCTGCAACCGTTCCAACAGGGTTCCCGTAGTAACTCACAACCGCATTTTAGTACATCCCAAGCCTCCTTCTCGGTCTCCGAATCTCATCCTTATTAATCTCCTTAAAACAGTACAACCCATTTAGATCTTCAGAGTAAGATTTATCATCATTGTAATCATCATTAATCTTAATCTCCTTTTCTGATTCTCCAATCTGTCCAATACCAGGATCTGTATCAATTCCTTCTACTACCAAAGGCTTCACACCCAGCGCTGTTTCAATGAAGATATTCTGGAAGCTCTTCTCACAACTACTGCCCTGATCTACCGATGTTGAATGGTTCCTAATATCAGACGACGCATTTACAATTACTGAAGTGCCCCTTCGCCTACCACAACCACCATTTGAACTCCTCAAATCCCTAATTTTCCCGAAAGTCGTACCACCGGATTCACAAAAAGATGTCCGGTGTCGATCAAGGACATTTCCTCGTCTACTGCCTAAAATCTCTTTCGCACAGTGACGACGACTATGATATTTACATTTACTGGACCAAATGGAATGTAATCTCGACGAATTATTAAGGGTGGGCTTTGACAAACCCGGGATCAACGAGCTTCTGCAGCTAATTAAACTTCTACAACATGGTCTCATTGCAGAAACGGCAACAGAACTTCCAGCCCTCATTTCAAATTCCAGATACGCAAAGGAAATACAAAAACACAACAATGAAACTATGGGTGTTTGGGTAAACGATTCAAATTAGTTTACCTTACAGCTCCGTTCGAACCTTTCTAATATAGATTCAGTGGAGCAGATGAAGAATAACTGAGCTTAATTGTATATATGTATGTGTATAGATGTAAATGGAGTATCAGATATGAACAAAAGAAGAGCGACGTACTAGTAATTCAAGAGAAGGGAGATGGCAGAAAAATCCGTCAGTTCTTACGGTGACCGGATGGTTTGGTGGTGTGAGAATGTTTGAATGAGGGTATGGGTTCGTTGAGATCGGGAGTTGCAGTTGAAGGAAGTTTGGATCTTGAAGTGGCAGGTATACATGGGAAATGGTATCTGAACGCCCATTGGTAGGCGCGATTATATAAAGAAAAAGGGGGATGTAAAAAAAAGGAAAGTTCGTGGACGAATACGGCTAGACGGTCAGACACGAAAATGAATCTCTGTTTTTCCTGGTATGTCCCTCCACGTGCAATATTTCTTCTTATCCAAGAGAAAACACAAAATTCGTAGATAAAAGATGATCAGACTAGTCTAGTTGACTTCAAACTTCTGAAGGATAAACGGGGGAGACTTATTTTGGGTATCATCTTCCTTCAAACATCTGGGAGGCTGAAGTCCCTCCTCGAGTTAAGCTGCTTGGCTGGAAAATAGTGACAATAAAACTACCTTGCAAACAGCTATCAAAGACAGGATCAAAGTTGATATTCCTACATAGTGTTTCTTCTGTGATTCTCCGGAAACCATGTTGCACGCTCTGTATCAATGCTCAACTACACTACCGTTTTGGTCTTATTTTGGGTATCATCTTCCTTCAAACATTCACTCCGATCAGGCTTTTCAAGACTGGCTTTTACAGTTATGCAATACGCAATCAACGATGATTGTGGGCAGTTATCTCAATTTCCTCTGGAAGCTTTGGTTCGCACATTGTCAAGCCACCAATGATCGAGTTCGTGATTTTGCTCAAGGTTGGTGTCAAGCGGATAGTTTCTTTCATCTTGCGGCCTCTCTACCTCATGCTCCATCTGCAGCCTGCAGCGTCACCGTCAGTCTTATCCAGCCATGCCTGACTTTTTTGTGGATGCCAGCATCGACTCTCATGATCATGTTGGCCATGCCTTCATAGCTTGGTCAAACACTCAGCTCCTACTTGCTGGATGTGCAGGGTATCAAGGGAATTTTCTTCCATCAGATATAGAGGCAACCGCAATTGAAGCTGCTCTACACCATGCCTACACCCACGGTTTTTGCACATTTCGGGTGCTCTTAGACTGCAAGCCTGTAATTCAATATCTACAACTTGGGGCACTACTTCTTTGCTGCCATTCACTACCAACGTTCTAGATCGAATTCTAGCGAATATCAGTAGATTTCATGATGTTCTATGGTTTCACATTCCTAGGGATGAAAATGTTTCGTCGCATTGTCTTGCAAACCCTGCCCGTCGTGCGTAGAAAACGGGTTCATGGACATCGGACAATATTCCGGAATATGTACTCAAACTAGTTTCTTAATATATACACTTTCTTTAAAAAAACGGGGGAGACTTAGCGAGGTCAATCGGGTGTGAACGAAAAAAATCGGTAGAAGTAAGCGGACAGTTTTTTATATTTCATGAAAAAATGCAGAAATTGATTATATTCGTAAAAAATGCAGAAAAAAGTTTATGGTTGGGGTAGGTGTGTGTGTCAGGCAAAGAGGGGAATTCTTATTAAGAATGTGTTACAATCAATTCCACTCTATGTCATGAGTGTTATGAGGTAGCCCTTATCCTTGATCAGTGAGTTGCACAAGCTTATGACAAGGTTTTGGTGGATTGGTTCTAGTAGTAGGAAGGGGCTGCATTGGAGGAAGTTGTCTTATCTTTGTTGGCTTATGTTTTCTGGTGGAATGTGATTTCGGGACCTAGCTGTTTTCAATGAGGCATTGCTAACTAGGTAGCTTTGGCGGGTTGCAACTTGTCCGAACTCTTTGCTCTCTAGGGTCTTGTGTGTAAGGTACTTTAAGGATGGCAATATTCTGTCTGCAACTTTAGGAAGTAGGCCTATTCCTATGTGGCGAGCTCTTATGTCATGTATTGGCTTGTTCGAGAGTGGGGCTAGGAGGGTGGTGGGAGTGGTGACTCCATAAGTATTTTATCCCCTTGGTTGCCTCTAAGCCTGGTGGGAGGCCCTCTTCGTGGAAGCTTCCTGCCCTAGCTAGAGTGTCGTGGTTGTTTGATCCAGTTGGTCGTTGTTGGCGCTCTTCTTTACTTCAGCAGTGGTTTCCTAGGGAAGTTGTGGAGGAAATTGAATCCATAGATCTTAGGCACGCACCAAGGGATGATCAGTGGATTTGGAATGGGACAAAGTCTGGTCTTTTCACAATAAGGTCTGCTTACCGTATGGCTTATGCTAGTAAGTACGTAAATGTGCCACAAAGTTCAGGTGGTGGATGTATTGGTGCAGTATTAAGAAAGGTGTGGAAGCGCCATGTTCCTCTCAGGGTTAAAGTCTTCTGATGAAGACTAATGCATGGCTCCTTGCCATGTGGTGCTGCTATGAAGTTTAGATTTAAGGATAATGACCAGTGAGTTGTTTCTGTGGTGATGAAGAAACATATCAGCATGTTTTTATTCTTTGCTCTACTATGCATCATCTTTGGTTTCGTTTGTCCTTTGCTAAGCCGCCTGTTTTGGATATTGATGGAGCCTTTCTTGATTGGGTTATGCATTGTTGTTTGTGTTATAATGGCCTTTATTTGATAACTTTGTTGTCTCCATTTGGAAATTCTGGTTTTTAAGATGTTTGATACGCTTAGGCCATGCAAGAAATGTGGAGGAAGGGTGGCATCAGGCGGATGCTTTCCTTGCTGCTGCTTGTGTTGCGGGAAGGGGGACATTCAAGTTAAAGGGCGTGTTATTGAACCTGATGATGCTTTTACAAAGATTTATATTGATGGTAGTTTGAGAGCAGGTATGGCAGCAGGGATGGTGGTTGGCTACAAGGAAGGAAAGGTAGTCATGGCTGGTTGTAGAAGTTTGTTTTTGGAGGATTGCAAGTGATCTCCTACTCTGGTGGAGGCCAAAGCTCTACTACAAGCGGCATGGTGGGTAATGGAGGCTGGGTTTAGTAATGTCAATTTTTATTCAGATTGTAAAGGGTTGGTGGATTTTGTAAATGGGTCTGGTGCACAAGATACAGATGTTAGCCTAGTGGTAAACGATATAATGTGGTTTTGCAATGGTTTTAATATAGTCTCTTGGTTTTATGTACCTAGGGAGGAAAATACAATAGCTCATCTTTTGGCAACTCTAGGAATATGTGGGGTCTTAGGTGGTTTGTGGTATGGAAAAATTCAGATTATGTAATGACAGTTTGTGCTTAATGAAATATGTTCTTTTGAAAAAAATACAAAATCTTTTAGCACCTTATTGAATTTTATATGGCTATTTTCTATTACTCTATCTTTCTTCTCACATTTAAGGCTCTGTTCAGTATGCCTGTTTTGGCAGTATATTTGCAGCATATTTAGGTAGCTATTTTGTGCTAGCATATTTGCTAGTAGTTTTGTGTTGGTATATTTGTAGCTGTTTTGAAAATTGTTGTTTGACAATGCGGTATATTTGTAGCATGATGGGATCGGGGTGCTGACCGAGTAGGTCTGAGGTGTTAGTCTCAGACCAACCCTGCTTCGAGAACAAGTGTTTGTAGAAGATAATAACGCGGAAGCTTTTGTTTAAAATTGACAAGATAGGATTCTGCTTGTATTGAAATTCAATGTGAATACAACCTAGCTTCCTATCTTGGGATTCGACAGAGGTACTCTGTCTCATCCAACACTCGCTCTACTCTCGGCTTTGATCAATGCGTAACAAGAGTAAAGGGGAGTGTTCTATGTGTGCTCTCTTGATAATAAATACCTAAGCTAATTGACAATGTCTCACTAAGATCTCTCAAAATACTTTCTCTCTCAAACGATGTTTCTCTCTCTCTGAATGGTCTAGAATACACACCCGAATTAGTTACAATCCTATGTATATATAATTCCTAAACGGTTTCCTAAATCTTCGGAGGTGTCTTCACGTCGCGGTTGCTTAACTCTGGATGCGCAAGTATCGGAGTTACTTGTTGCTTCACGTTCTCACGTTGTGCACGCTTCCACGCATCCGAGATTTCCGCAGCCACTCGATAGTGTCGCGCCTTGGTTGATCAGAGACAGATAGACAGGTCTTGCTGCAGAGGTACTCGAGCTGGTGAGTTACGACGCCAAGTCTTTCTGCAGAGCTACTTTGACTGAGGAGGCAATCATCTGCAAAACTAAGTCTCCAACATAGCATAAGTTAGTTAAGTTAGTTATGTGCAGTGCGTTTACCGTTTTCTGTACTACAATTATTAATATTATATTATAGTTTAAAACTATAGTTTGTTAAAAAAAATGAAAGAAAAAATTCACAAACAATATATGAGATAGAAAAGAAAATAAAAATATTTATATAACCAATAAAATTTCATATTATTTAAATACAAATTGCAACTTCTAACATTATATTGCTATTTTCTATAATTTTATAATTCTTACAAATATATAAGCATAATGAAAAGAGAACAAGAGTTTCAAATTTTATGATAATGTTGTGTCAATTTATTGAGTGAAATTTTAACTTTTAATAACATATTATATTTTTGTAACTTTATATGTTAATAAATTTATATGGATTAATATTTATATATTTTTTATGTTTTTCAATAAAGAGATCAACTAATTTGTATATTTATTATTTTATTAATCTATGTGGTATTATAAATAATCTATTGTGAATAAATTATAATGTGGTTTCTTTTGAATTCGGCTACCATCTCATAAGATGTAAGTAGTACTATTTTGATAAGTTGTTTGAAGCATTGTGTAACTTGTAACAAATAAAGTAAATTGTAACAAATGTCATAAGATAAGTAGGCAGTAAATGCAAAAGAAATGGTAAAACCAAGCTCAAACGGTTGGTGAAGTCGCAGTAATTGCGAAAAGAAAAAAGAGAGACGGAACTGAAGGGGCGGGAAGGAGAATGGCAGCATATGCTATAGGCAGAACATGCCCTAGTCAGCCGAACACCATAGCCAAATAAAGGAGCCCTACTCAACATATGCTATATACGCTGGTAATTTGTGCTACATAAAAGCGAGTCCGAATGGAGGCTAAGACTCCGTTCGCCTTTGGCATATTTGATAGCATATTTGTGACATAAATGAGTGGGTTCTGCATGGGTCTCATGTGGGTCCTACGTTCTCCTGCAATAATATACTGCCACATATAAAACAGCTGTAAAACAGCCAAACCAAGGCTTTGTTTGGCATAGCTTGTTTGTAGCATATTTGCAGCATATTTAGGAAGTTGTTTTGCGCTGGCATATTTGCAATATATTTGCTGGTTGTTTTGTGCTGGCATATTTGTAGTTATTTTGAAAACTGTTGTTTGGCAGTGGAGCATATTTACAACATAAGTTAGTTAAGTTAGTTATGTGTTGTGCGTTATGTGCTTACCGTTTTCTGTACTACAACTATTAATATTAAATTATCATTTAAAACTCTATTTCGTTAACCATAAATAAAATAACTTGTAACAAAATAAATGTTGTAAGATAAGTAGTTTTTTGTTATCAAAAGTCTGCCCACACTCAAAGCTTGATAAACTCACTACAACAAAGTTAAATAGTTAATAGTTTATACAATAATATAAGTAAGAAATTATAAAATTAAAATGTGATAATTAATTAGTTAACTTTATTACTGTATGCATCATAATTCAACATGAAATGTAGTTAAAGTTAATTAGTTAATAGTTTATATAAAAAATTTAAGAAATAAATTATATAAAAATATATGATAATTAATTAGATAACTGTACAACATTTAAAACAATAAACTAATTAATAGTAACAAATATGGCTTAAATATTATTGTATGTACATCAATTTAAATATTGAGATTTTCTATTATATGTTTTATAAAATGAAATATTAGCATTAGAATATGGTATTGGTAATCTTTAAAATAACTAACTGACTTAAAAAATATTTATGGTAAGGGAGGAAAGACGAGTAGCATAAATGTGGCATAAAGGCCACGTGCAAATATGCTGTAACACCCCTACTACGCACTTAACAATAATTGAAATCGCAGCGGAAATAAACAACTAAACGATTTGGTGCTACAACGCCGTTAACCACCCACATGGCTAACAAGGCAGAATAAATACAAGTGTACCGGTCTGATGATCAGACTCCCGAGCATAGAACTAATAACCATAAATACATAAACGACAATACCGAGTATTTACTTACAACCATCTCTGTAAACCGTCACTGTAATGTAAACATAATCCAAAATATAACGCCACGGGAGCACAGGCGCATCCCGGGCCCAACATCTAAAATAAACCAAAAGTATTTCATGATCCTAGATCTAAAGCCACTCTGCTTCTTCGATCCTCATCCAGGAAATAAACATAGCCCCCAGAGGGGGTCAGCAACCTTTTGCTGGTATGGCTAACGCGCAGCCCATCGGCTACCGGGATACGCGCAACCATTTGTCATTATGACATGGCATTGGTTTTTAAACATACAACATATATATCAATAGCAAGAGTATTGCATAACAACATCACACATAACATACAAGAACGAATCCTTTTAGGAAACGAACCAACACCATTAGATCACATGGAGAGCCTAGAGAATGTTGCCAAACTCATGCTAAGCTCGTTACATAACTCGTTATCGTCCTGTTAAATTGATCGGTTAACTTAATCCAAAGGTGCGTCGGATATAGTGATCCAAGCACACCGAACAAACATAGTATGCCCCTGTGGCCCGACGTGAGTCAGTAAAATAGCCTTGGGTAAGCTAAAGGGAAGGTTGGAAACCAAAATGGAAAACAACCATAACATACAAAGAGAATCAACCGGTTATGACATCGACTCCCATACTCACACGCGTGGCCGGAAGTACCGGACTCCTCACTCCCCAGTTAGCACTTGTTAGAAGTTCCATATGGGAACTTAATCAATGAATTCACAAACAAGTGGTTAGGTCTTGTTAGACACATACAAGGGGGTGAGACACATCTTAACAACACAATAATATAAACAACTGTAAACTCATTACATGACTTAAGTCTTACAAGGTCATAAACACACAGAAAAACAAACAACACACAAGCCGGTGTAAACCGGTAGGCAACAGACTGCAAGAAAACCATACCTTGGTCCTTGCTTCGATTTGTTTCCACCGTAGGCCACTCCTATACATGATTAATAACGTCGATTAACTAACTTACTTAACTTCAAATTTTACTAAGTGTTTACATACCCACATGACATGTTTTACAACTTAGCTTACATCTAATTGTCCTCATTATACCCACTAGGGCTTACTACATAAGTCATATTCTTTTAAGTTTTTTTTTTTAAAAAAATTTGGGTCGACCGACCTTACCGACCGACCTTACTCAAGGTCGGTCCATTCCAGTGACTTCCGGGTTTGAGAATTTACACTACGACCGATCTTGCTAAGCTCGGTCCCAAGGTCGGTCCATTCCAGAACATATTACCGTCAGAAAATTCTACCCCGACCGACCTTGCAAGTTCGGTCCACAAGGTCGGTCCATTCCAGAAACAATTTCCCGTACAAAAATTTAGGCATGACCGACCTTGCAAGTCCGGTCCCAAGGTCGGTCTATTCCAGAGACTTAATCCGTACCAAAAATTCAAGCCCGACCGACCTTGCAAGTCCGGTCCCCAAGGTCGGTCCATTCCAGAAAGTTTTCTGGCTGGGTAAACTGGGCTCGACCGACCTTGTAAGTCCGGTCCCCAAGGTCGGTCTGCTCCAGACCTTTGTTTAAAAATGCATATTTGCCTCCAAACTTTTCCTCAAGCCTCCTAATGTGTTCTAACACAATTTGGCACCCTTAAGCCCTCTTATCACATCCATAAAACTCATTTTCTATCTCCTTAAACACTTACTCATTTCTTACCAAAATTCCTAACACTTATAATGTTTTCTCCTTAGGTTTTCTAAGTGGTGTTTCATACCTACGATAACCACTATGCCAAATGTTTTCTCACCACTATAACATCATCTCCCAAGCATCTTTCCTTACAAATCAAAACTCCTTTATGCGATTCCTTAAAATTCCTTCACAAGTTCATACCTTCTCCTTAAAGCACTTTATTTTCTCATTGTTTACCAATGTTTGCATAAGTCTTAACACAACTCCAAAATGACTTTGGTGTATTCCAAAACACTCATTTGGTTTCTAAACCCTTCAAGATAATGCCTAAATCCTTTAGCACTCAATAAACACCTTAATACATGTTTCCTTTCCTAATAACACACCTAGTCACTTCTAACACTCCCTAGTTCACCAAAGCTCACTTGAACACTTAGAACTCCTTGTACATTATTCAAATTTGACATGGGTTCTACTAACACATTGTTGCACTAAAACACATTGTTTTCACCACTAAACATTCAAGAACACCAAAATCCTTCAAGAACATTCTTACACACAAACTTGACCCAAATTACACTACATCATAATATAGTGCTTAATTTAAATTGCTTGACACTTAGGCCCTTAAATAACATGGCTCTTAGGCCTTTAAATTGCATAAACCTTAAACACTGAATTTCCCACATAATATTTGCCTTTGACCTGCAAATACACTCCACATAACAATATGCCCTTAATAATCTCCTTATGAGTATTTACTAACTCATTTACCATTGGCTCCTTAGGTAGTTTCAATAAGCAACATAAGCTCATTTCTCCTAAGACATTAAACTACATTAGGTTAGCATATTTACCTCTTTTCCTTCACAACTTTCTCACTTATTTTTCCTTGCTCCTTCCTTGATTAAAATCGGCAAGGACTTTTGATTGCTTGTCAACTTCTAAACAATATACAATTAATGTAATGAGCATTCAAGCTTAAACTCATTAGTAAACCCTAGGTTATATATTGTCTTAACACATTAAGATAGCTGTTTTACCTTGGCAATGAAAGAGAGTTTGAATGAGTAGTAAGAGGGGACTCTAGAAAGCCCTTGGAAGATTGAAATGAAGCTAAAATAAAGCAAGAGAAAACACCATGAAGAGATGATTTTCGGACAACACTAAAACATGGAGGAAATGTTGTTTTTCTTTGAGTTTCCTTACCTTGAAGCAAAGGAGAACAAAAAGATGTAAAAATATAAGCTCAAGCTCCTCCCATGGAGATTCCTCTTGGCACCGAAATGGAGCTCTTGGAATTTTGAGAAGACAAGGTTGGAGAGCTTGATGAGACTAGAAGAATGGTGGTCTTGGTTTTTGATTTGGTATATGGAGCTAGGAATTACAAGAGGTCAAAGATGGAGAATGGTGTGTGAGCTGTTGCAAACCGATGGAGAGAGGAAGAAGATGAAGTTGGAGACGGTGGGAGTGCAAGAGAAATGAAGAGAATGAAGGTGACTTGGCTAGTTTTGGAGATATTTATTGTTAAAGTAAATAATGACTTACTTTATCAATTTTACTTGCTTAATAAACTAACAAGGGGAATGACTCACCCTTATAAAAACCGGCCCCCATTATGTAATAAGGGGTATTTTAGTCTTTGTTGACCAATTAACTTACTTATATTGACTTATGTTATAAACTAGCTTATTTTAGTTACTATTCATAAAACAAGGCACCTAATTGTTAACTTTTTGATTTCCCATTGATTTAGACTTTCTAATGTGATACTAAGTAGTACACATGTTAATTAAAGAGTAATGATGGACCTTTAGCCACTCAAAACCCATTTACAAGACAATTTTTCAAAAATGTGCTTTAAGACTCCTTAAAGCACATTTTGTGTTTTAACTTGTTTTCAAGCTTGGTTTTCTTTGGTAATTGGTTTAATATGTTCATTAATATATAAATAAGGTCTTGGTAAGCTTATTAGGCCTTAACCAAGGTTATCCCAAGCTTAGAGCACATTTTCGCCCATATTGACTTTAAGGTACTTATTTGTGTTTTCTATGGTTTAAATTGTTTACTAATGTTTCTAAGACACTTTTTTAGTCTTAATATACCATAGTTTAATGTTTAAACCTCCTACTAAGGTTTGGGGTATTTCAATCTACCCCCCTTAAAAGAACTTTGTCCCCAAAGTTCACACTTCCCACATATCTTAATATTAAAACACGGGAATTACTTACAAAACAATACTTCCATAATAACATTTACAACACACTTACATAACATCGGACACAAGGTCCAAACAACATAACATCATTCAGACACAACGGTCTGTAACATAACAAGATAACAACATAACATAGACAATGTATTTCAATACATGTCGTACACACATAATCGAAACGGCTCTACCCCCCTTAAATAGGGGTACGCCCCGTACCCTATACATACAAACACTAAGAAGTAAACAATGACGGGTACTTCACCTTCATCTTATCTTCCAGCTCCCAAGTGGCCTCCTCGACGTCCTGGTTAGACCAGAGGACCTTCACCAGTGTAACAGACTTATGGCGAGTGTCTCGAGTCTTAGTATCCAGAATCCGTACGGGAGTCTCCACTGATCGCATGGTCGGCTCTAAGGTTAGCCTTTCAGGCTGAAGTACATGAGACGGATGAGACATATATTTCTTCAACTGGGACACATGAAATACATCATGTACTTGCCAGCTCAGCAGGTAAATCAAGTCGGTAAGCTACCGGTCCTATCCGCTCCGTCACAACATAAGGCCCCACATATTTTGGGCTAACTTGCCCTTCTGGCCAAAACGAAACACTCCCTTCATGGGGGATACTCTAAGAAATACCTGATCGCCCACGGCGAACTCCAGGTCACGTCTGCGCACATCGGCGTATGATTTCTGCCTATCCTGAGCTGCCTTCATGTTAGCCCGGATCTGGCGTACTTCTGCTTGAACTTGTTCCAAATACTCTGGTCCTATAATGACCGTCTCACTCGACTTATCCCAGCATAAAGGCGTGCGGCATGGTCTACCGTACAAAGCCTGGAAGGGAGACATCTTGATCGAAGCATGGTAACTGTTGTTGTAGCTAAACTCGATCAGATGTAACTTGTCAATCCAGCTGGTCTGAAAATCAAGTGCACATGCACGTAACATATCCCCAAGTGTCTGGATGGTGCGCTCACTCTGACCATCTGTCTGTGGGTG
>CM041778.1:180479265-180496655 GCA_023374045.1 Limonium bicolor | reverse complement strand
CAAAATGATACTCATATTGACTATGTCTTTTTTACTTTTAATATATATTTATTTTAGGTAAATTAATACTTATTATTGTTTTTAGTGATATAAAAATGTAATATTAAAATATACTTTAAAATATAATATGTACCAATGTATTCATTTCAAATTTCATTATAATATTTTAATCCTAAATATCGAGCAAAAATAATAAAAAAATTAAACTAATAATATATAGAATAATTTTATTTTATTTTTGTTTCAAGATTATAATAAACTTTAATCATACATAAAAATATTAAGTTAAGATTATTTGTGTATTATTTAAATGGTAGCAATAATAACTAAATATGAATGTTTGTATTCTTATAATAATTAATAAGTAAAAAATAAAATGATTTGATAAATAGAGAGAGTTTAAAACCAAATGATAGGTTCTCTGATATTGGTAATAATTAGATATGGTTCTTAAAATGATGTGGCAGTGGGAGAGATAGGAGAGAGAGTGTTAAGAACCCAAATTTGGGTTCTTTGGTAATCATGCTCTAACTCACCCATTAACTGAGTTAGTGACTTATTTTTTCTTCCATCTGTTTATCACGACAATTCCAAAGAAATGTGGTAAACAGGAAATGTTGGGAAACATGGATTGATTGTAGCATTATTTAAAATTCTATATGATAAAGTCTAATAGTATTATACTATTTTACGGAAAATGACCTTTATTTCATTAATTTTAGTAGGATTTAAAAGTAAGGACATATATGGTATGTTAATACCACATTATTCTATATTGTAAAACTTCTTTATTTAGTGTTATATTTAACAATATTAATGAGTTAAAAAGTGGATTTGCATTCATTTATATTTAAGAAGATGATTTAGTAATTATTTTAGTAGTATTATTGTTAAATAAATAATAAATATTATCTTATTTATATATGTATCTCGTCCAATGTTTCCAAATATTTTAACAAATGACAGTTCTTCATCTTTGTACTCGTCCTCGACCTGTTCTTGTCACAGTACCCTTCCCCGTGCAACATAGACAACAGTTTCTTCCTCTCACACATCCAGTTCTTTCTCTCGCACACCGTATATGCTCTTTTGTACATATGTTCATCTCTCTTTTTTTTGCACTTTCTTTACCTTACTCTGTTCAATAACGGTCATTCTCAAACACTCGACTTCTTCTTTAACCCTCTTTATATGTGTGGTATTATCACGAAAGTTCTGGACAACAACCCTGAATTTGAGTGGATTTGATTAATGGTAATACTTCTTCTAAACATACGGATTTTTCAATGCTAATCATTTGTGTTGTTAACTACCGTCTTCTAATCTTAATTTCATTTTGTTCATGTACTTTTATCTTAACACTTTCAATTTAGGGTTTCATCATTAAATCTGAATTTTAGGCTAATATATCCTTTTTCTTGTTTCGTGTTTCTAATTGGTTCTATATGTTTTAGGGGTTTTGCTATGTTGATTTGAAGATCGTACTCCAGAACTCGTTGAATGTTTTGAGGAATTTGAACTATCAGCAAGCAGTTCAGTCGTTCAAGTCGATCTTAATGAGGACATATCTACTTCCAAAGTAGAATTGTATTCTAAGAAAGATGTTGTTGAAGGAAGACAAATGTCAGATTTGGGTGAGTGTTTGTATAGTTTGAAATTGTGCTTAAAGATTGACACTAAGCCATTCACTCTAAACCCTAAATATATTATAAACTCGAGATTTTAAGTATCATTATAACTTATAAACTTTTCCACTGACGATTCTAAACATGTACATAACCTTCTATAATCGTTCCCATCACTTTTATGGAAAAGATAACACTAGCAGTTATATATCGTTACCTTAATTGGTTGTTCTTATTGAATCATAGTATATTCCATAATATTTACTAGTATATTGAGCTTGGCATTAATAAACCCTTGGAAACGATAAATTGAGTTGGTGGAGACTTTACACATTTATTTAACATTGGTTTTTTATGTTTTCACGATAATTTGTAAACCACTGATTGATTAGACACATGTACTATAGTCGTTTCCAACACTATTTTAAAAAGATGACATTATAACTGTTAATATCTTTTCCTTAGATGTTATTATCGAATCATTGTGTATAGAATATTTTCTTACCATTTATCAGTTTACAGAGATTGACTGACCGTAAACCTGAAGGTCATAAATGTTTGGAAACAATAAACTGAGTTGTGGGATTCTATTTTATGTATTACTTAACCTTGATTTTTACGTATCCATGATAACTTATAAATGTTACCACTGATGATTAGAAACATGTACACAACTTCTATAATCGTTTCCATCGCTATTATAAAAGAGATGATACTAATTGTTACATATATTTTCCTTTGGCCATTCTTATCGAACCATGGTGTATACAAATATTTTCGATAAACTAGGTTATTGGATTCAAGTTTTTGTATTCAGTAACGTTGGTTTTTACATATCCACGATAGCTTATAAACGTTTCTTAATGATTAGAAACATATACACAACTTTCTCTAATCGTTTCCATCACTATTATAAAAAAGATGACACTAACTGTTATATATCTTTTCCTTTGGCAGCTTTTATCGAATCATAGTGTATAAGAATATTTTTTTAGCATTTATTAGTTTACAGAGCTATATTGATTGATAAATCTGAATGCTATAAACGTTTAGAAATGATAAACTAAGTTGTTGGATTCGATTTTACATATTCATTATTCTTGTTTTTATATCCACGACAATTTATAAATGTTTCCACTAATGATTGAAAACATATATACAACTCTTTATAATCGTTTCCATCACTATATGTAAATGATGACACTAACTGTTATATATATATTTTCCTTTGGTCGCTCATATCGAATAATAGTGTATAAGAATATCTTATTAGCATTTTTCAGTTTACATAGTTTGATTGATTGATAAACCAAAAGGTTATAAATGTTTGAAAAACGATAAACTGAGTTGTTGGAGTCAATTTCATGTATTCATTAACCTTTGTTTTTTATATAACCGTCTGGCTAATATTTTTATGTTCAATATTTTTTGAATGCATTATACGTCACTTTTAAATTTAGGCATTAATATATATTAGCTTAGTGTTTTTTTATATTATCAATTTTTTAAAATATATATTCGGTTGATTAAGACATGTATTTTGAATTGATATTTATATGCTCCATTTTTTACATATATGTATAAACAACAAATATTATAAGATTAAAAAACAATTATACAATAGTCATGTATATAGTCATGTAAAGATTCAATAAATTAATTATATTATTAAGACATTGTATAAGAAAAAAAATTAAAAAAAATACCACACATGCAATGTATATGATAGTTTGATATAGAAATTGTACGTCAGGTGAACTTTTTTGTATTTATTGAGTCGATATAAATTAATGTATGCATAATTTTTCATATACTGTATAACCAAGAAATATTATTTGATTAAGAAATTGTTATTTAATACTAATATGTCATGTATATATAAACATATATAAAAGTTTATGTAATTGGATGCTTATTTTGTATTAATAATCAATCATTATATTTAAAGAAATTATAAAGAAACATGACAAAAAAATATTATAAAATAAACAATCACACATTACAACTTAGTATAAACATTAAAAAAAGAACAAAAAAAGAAAGGAATCTATTTCAGTGAAAAAAACAAAGATCCTCATTCTCGTTAGTTTAAAAAAAAATATATCTTGCTACAACTATATATAATCAAAGATAACTACATTTACATATACTAAAGAAAACATATACATCCGCAAATTGTGCTCGCCTCATATTCACCCAGCTGTATAAAATAATGTGAAAGTTCATGAAATGCCACTATATTTTTGGCTAATTCATGAAATGCCACTAAAAAAAAAAGAAAATCACAAAATGACACTATAGTAGGGGTATTTTTGGCATATTGTGAACTTTAAAATTACTCTGTTCATTAGTATCGATTTTTGTTCTTTTTTCCATCTGGTCAATGACTATAGTAGCATTTCATGAACTTTTACAAAAATATAATAACATTTTGTGACTTTCTTTTTTTTCTAATTATGTTTCATAATTATCCAAAATATAATTACATTTGATAAGATTTCGGTAAAATATAAAGAAAAAAAGTTCCCTTACTGGACGGAAATTTGATATCCGTCTGTTAATCCCCACCCGCTCCACACGGTTATATATACTGTGCAAGGGGTGTACCCCTATTTTAAGGGGGTAGAGCCGTTTCGGTTATGTGTGTAACGGTTATGTGTGTACGACGTGTATTTAAATACATCGTCTATGTTGTGTTGTTATCTTGTTATGTTACAGACCGTTGTGTCTGAATGATGTTATGTTATTTGGACCTTGTGTCCGATGCTATGTGAGTATGTTTTTAATGTTGTTATGAAAGTATTGATTATATGTATTCCCGTGTTCTAATATTTAGGATATGTGGAAGTATGAACTTTGGGGACAAAGTTCTTTTAAGGGGGGTAGATTGAAATACCCCAAACCTTAGTATGTCGTTTAAACATTAAAATATGGTATATTAAGACTAAAAAGAGTCTTAGAAACATTAGTAAACAATTTTAACCATAGAAAACACAAAAAAATACCTTAAGGTCAATATGGGCAAAAATGTGCTCTAAGCTTGGGATAAGTTTGGATAAGACCTAATAAGCTTATCAAGACTTTATTTAGGTGTTAATGAATATAATAAACCAATTACCAAAGAAAACCAAGCTTGAAAACAAGTTAAAACACAAAATGTGCTTTAAGGAGTCTTAAAGCACATTTTTGAAAAATTGTCTTGTAAATGGGTTTTGAGTGGCTAAATGTCCATCATTACTCTTTAATTAACTTGTGTACTATTTAGTATCACATTAGAAAGTCTAAATTAATGGGAAATCAAAAATTTCACAACTATGTGCCTTGTTTTTATGAATAGTAACTAAATAAGCTAGTTTATATCATGTCATTATAAGTGTGACAATTGGTCAACAAAGACTAAAATAGCCCTTAGTATAATATGGGGGCCGGTTTTCTTGGTGACTCACCACACTTAAACAAAAAAATAAGTTAAGTAAAGTAATAAAGTAAAGAGTACTATTTGCTTTACTACTTAAATATCCAAACTAACAAACTTATCTTCATTCTCTTCTTTCCCTCTTCATTTCCACGTCTCCAACCTCTCTTATACCTTCTCCATTCACGGTTTTGCAATAGTACCAACACCAACACTAACACCACTTCCATTGCCATTTTCTCCTAGCGCCCTTTACCAAATCAAAAACCAAGACCACCATTCTTCTAGTCTCATCAAGCTCTTCAATCTATCTTCTCAAAGTTCCAAGAGCTCCATTTTGGTGCCAAGAGGAATCTCCATGGGAGGAGCTTGAGTTCATCTTTTCACATATTATTGTTCTCCTTTGCTTCTAGGTAAGGAAACTCAAATAAAAACTACATTTCCTTCATGTTTTGATGTTGACCGAAAATCACCATTGATGGTGTTCTTTATATTGCCTTGATCTAGCTTCATTTCAACCTTTCAAGGACTTGGTGGAGTCCTCTCTTGATACATATTCAAACTCTCTTCAAATACCAAGGTAAAACAACTATCTTAATGTTTTAAAACAATGTATAACCTAGGGTTTATAATGAGAATAAGCTTGGAGCTTGAATACTCATTACATTATTTGTATATTGGTTAGAAGTTGACAAGCAACTAAAAGCCTTGCCGATTTAGTCAAGGAAACAAGAAAGAAGTTTGTGAGGAAAGGAGGTAAATGTGTCAACCTAATGTAATTTAAATCCTTCGGAGAAATGAGCTTATGTTGCTTATTAAAACTACTTAAGGAGCCAATGGTGAATGACCTAGTAAATGTTCTCAAGAAGACTATTAAAAAGGCATATGTATTGTTGGGTGTATTTGCAGGTCAAAGGCAATATACTGTGCGAAATTCAGTGTTTATGGTTTATGCACTTTAAGGGCCTAAGAGCCATGTTATTTAAGGGCCTAAGTGCCAAGCAATTTAAATAATGCACTATATTGTGAAGTAGTGTAAGTTTGGTGAAGTTTTGTGTATAAGAATGCTCTTGACGGGTTTAAGTGTTCTTGAATGTTTAATGATGGAAACTTTGTGTTTCGGTGTAACAAGATGCTAGGAGAACCCATGTCGAAATTTAGATAATGTATAAGAAGTTTTAGGTGTTTAAAATGGGTTTGGTGAGTTAGGAAGTGTTTTGGGTGATTAAGTGTTCTACTAGTGAAAGAAACATGTATTAAGGTATTCTAAGATATAAAAAGGACTTAGGCAATGTTTTAGAGGATTTAAAATGCAAATGAGTGTTTTGGGATACTTCAAGATCATGGTGAGATTGTGTTTAGGACTTGTGCAATGTTGGTGAATAAGGAAGAAGTGATGTGTTGCATGAAGGAGCTATAAACTTGTAGAGATATTCAAGGAGTTTGGTTAGGAAGAAAAGATGCTTAGGAGATGATGTTGTAGTGGTGAGAAAACATTTGGGAATAGTGAAAGTTATAGGTATGAAACACCACATAGAAACTTAGTGAAAAACATTACAAGTGTAAACCTTTTTATAAGAATTTGTGTAATGCTTGAGGAGGATTTTAGTGAATGATTTAAGGAGTTTAATGGAGGACTTGAGGTGTGTTTGAAGTGCCCAAATAAGGTTAGAACATACTAGGATATATGTGGGGAAGTTTGGAGTTAAATGGGCAATTAAAAACAAGGGTCTGGAGCAGACCAACCTTGGGGACCGGACCTGCAAGGTCGGTCAAGCCCAGTTTACCCTGCGAGAAATGGTCTCTGGAATGGACCGACCTTGGGGACCGGACTTGCAAGGTCGGTCGGGCATGGATTTTTAGTACGGATCGAGTCTCTGGAATAGACCGACCTTGGGGACCGAACTTACAAGGTCGGTCATGCCTGAATCTTTGTTGAGTGAGTCTCGGGAATCGACCGATCTTGCGACCAAACTTGCCAAGATCGGCCGGGCCTGAGTTTTCAAAGGGGAAAAACTCTCGGGATAGAGACATTGTGGACCGAACTTGCAAGGTCGGTCGGAGTAGAATTTTTGACGGTAATATGTTCTGGAATGGACCGACCTTGTGTAAGGTCGGTCGGTAAGGTGGTCGGACCAAAAACTTGTAAAAAAAAACAAACAAAAAATGGCTTAAGTAGTCAACCCTAGGGGGTATAATGAAGGTAAACAAGGATAAGTTTGGGCATTAAAACATGTCATATAACCATGTAAAATGCTTAGTAAAATTTGAAGTTAAGTAAGTAAATTGACCGACGTTATTAATCATGTATAGGAGTGACCTACGGTGGAAACCAGTCGAAGCAAGGACCAAGGTATGGTTTTCTTGCAGTCTGTTGCCTACCGGTTACACCGGCTTGTGTGCTATTGTTTTTCTGTATATTTATGACCTTGTAAGACTTAAGTCATGTAACGAGTTTACAGTTGTTTATATTATTGTATTGTTGAAGTGTGACTCATACCCATTGTGTGTGACTAACAAGACTTAACCACATGCTGTGAATTGTTATTGAGTTCCAACAGTGAACTTCTAATGAGTGTTAACTGGGGGTGGGGAATCCGGTTGTCCGGTCACGCGTGTAAGTATAAGAGTAGATATCTGTATCAGATTCGACTCTTATGATGTTAAGATTGTTCTCCTTTATTTGGTGTTCGATCTCCCGCTAGCTTCCTCCAAAGCTTACCTATTCTGACTTATGATCGGTTTAGTGGGAACATGTGTTTGTGTGGTGTGTTCGGGTCACAATATCCGATCCATCTGTGAGTTAAGTTACTCGTTCGACTAACAGAACGGTAATGAGTGTGTGTAACATGCTTAACATGAGAGTGAACCATTCTCTAGGCTTCTCATGTTGATTAACCTTCTTGGTTTGTTGTGGTGGAAGTGTACTCACTATGTGTGTATTGTTTTGCTAAGCAATATTTCTTGCTATGCTATATATGTTGTTCGTGTAAAATCAATGCCATGTTATCATGACAATTAGTTGCGCGTATCCCGGTAGCCGATGGGCTGCGCGTTAACCATACCAGCCAAGGGTTGTTGACCCCCTCGGGGCTCCATATTTTTACTGCAGGATGAGGATCCAGGAAGCGGAATGGCTATAGACTCTAGGTTGCAGAATACTTATGGTTATTTTGGATGTTGAGCCCGGGATGCGCCCGTGCTCCCATGGCGATATATTTTTGGTTCCGTTGTACTACAGTGACGGTATATTGTCGGTTTACAGTAAAGGAATGTAATTAAATACTCGGTATTGCATATGATGTATTTATGGTTTTAGTTCTATGCTCGGGAGTCTGATCATCAGACCGGTACACTTGTATTTATTCTGCCTTGTTAACCACGTGGGTGGTTAACGGCGTTGTAGCACCGAGCCGTTAGTTATTGTTTAGTTGTTATTTCCGCTGCGATTTCAATTATGGTTAAACGCGTAGTAGGGGTGTTACAGTTTTTCAGGGAAATACTACCTAGGTGACAAAGGTTACCCTGATCAGGAAGGGCTGATGACACCGCATACAAAAGTTCGCTATCATCAATCTGAATTTAGAGCAGATAACCCAAGAGGGGCCAAAGAAATGTTTAATAAGGTTCATTCATCACTACGGTCAACTATAGAAAGGTGCTTTGGAGTAGTTAAAGCAAGATGGCAAATTCTAAGGAAGATACCTAGCTACCCGCTGATCAAATAGATCAAGATTGTCAATGCATGCTTTACTTTACATAACTTCATCAGACTAAGTCAACATGGAGACCCTTGCTTCACTCTTATAGAAGCAGCACCCACTTTCATACCATATGAAGATGAAGTTGTTGATGTCAACAATGCTTGCAACACTAGGACCAATACACCAACAGACAATGGTTCACAAGATATGATCCAGCTGAAACAGAGACTGATTAGAGAATTGCAAAAGGCCATAAGAAGTGGTAGATTTTAGGACAAATATATTTCAGTTGTTTGGAACAGAATAGAGATTGTAAGTGTTACTGCTAGTAGTATTATAAATGAAAGTTTACTGATGTAGTGTTTTTTGGATAATTCAACATCATGTGCATTTGAAAATGTAATCGAAACTTAAGGCTGTTGAAGAGCACAACACATTTAAGTACCATAATAGTTTTCTCATTACATAAGAGGATCATACATTTGCAATGTTAGATTCAAAGGTTGTACCATTTTTTTACAAACACCACTCTCAAAAGAGTCAACAAAATGTTAAGAAAAACCCACCACCATCCATCTCATATATGAGCTATGCTTCACAGCCACTGATCACCCAAAATCAACACATAAACATAAAGCTAACAGAAAAAACAAAACAACCAACACTAACCCCCCAGCTCCTTCAGTCAGACCCATCGCATGCATACTACAACTCCTCCTCATCGGTGTAAGTAGCACTCTATTCCGATGCCACGTCCGAGGGACTTTCTTGAACTTCTTTTTAAGCCCCTTCTCCTTCCTTTTGCATGCAGGTGCTCCCATTGCCCGGCTTCTTCTTCTTGCTTGGAGAGGTCCTGAAAAATGCCCTGTCTGGTAACTCTCGCTGTGCTAGTGGTGTGAATCTTGATCGGTAGTACCCAAAATGGTAACGGGTGAATAGTGCATCCGCGAATGTTAGATCATCAGACTGGAAACTGCCATTAGAACCATGTATGGAGTCATATACCTTTGGTGCTTTAGGAGGTGAGTTGGGCGGAGATTGATCAAGTATGATTAGTGGTACGTTACCAATATACTGCCTCTCAGTAGGGGGGTTAGTCTCAAGATCCACAACCTTTTTCATGGTTGGTGTTGTGGGTTAGGGATCCATGGTTTCAAGTACTGATTTGGAGGGAGAGTCAGTTGAAAAGGTTGTATGTGCTTGGAGTTGAAAACGGACAAAAGGAATGTGGGTTCTCTTGTGACTGATCGTACAACATAGAAAGTACCCTTTTTAAACAAATTTTGGACCCACAAAATCAGGTGAAGGGAAACCCAAAAGGTAGCAACCCGCATTGATTGCCTCACATCCTTTCCATCCACCAATATCAGACAGTAATAACTTGATTTAACATTTTTGGTTGGAACAATGGGTTAATTGAATGCAATACAGATTGTGTGTGCAGTTCCTTTTGCCTACGTTATGAAATTAATTAAGTTCAGTGTACTACACCAATAACAACAACCGAATCAACAGAGCATAATCACCAAATCAGTCATGTGCATTACAAAATATTAAAAGTATGTTACAAAACCAACCAAATTACTCCATGATACTAGAATCATCCTTAATTCCAAAAATACCAACAAACCTACGCCCCACACGCTCTCCAAATCCTAATGTAACAGAAAATAAATTTGAAACATAACAACAACATAGAGTAAACTAACTATTCTAGATAGTGTTCCCCTCATAGTTGATTGGCCGGCTAATAGATAAGCAATAGATGCTTCTGACTCATTGGCCACCCTTTCTACTCTAGCCAGTCTTGATCTCACAGCCTGACTGTAATGCTCAGCAGCAACATTCGTATGATCAGCAGGTGGGGATGGTCTGTTCACTGTGTCCCACCACACAAAAAAATCACAGTGGTTGCACCTGAAGAACAATCGACCAAAGTTATCTATAGTGTATGAAATAAAAAGCATACATCTGACATTGCATCTACAATTTATGTATCTGGTGTTCAGTTCCCCTCCCCTGTTAGCTGAGGTTGAACTCTATCACAAAAAAAGGATGAGTCAGTACAAGAATTACACTTTGATCAAAAGAAAGAACGAGGGAGACAGAGATGATAGACCTACATTGCGTGAACCAGATGATATTGCTGTAGCACAAGTTTATGGAGAGTGGAGGGCGAGAGGAAGGGGTGAGAATGTCGACAAAAGTGGGAGGGGTGGTGAGTTCTATTGAAATATAGCAAATACATTACAGTATTGTGGAATAAGGGTGTTTTGGGTATGTTGCCAAATAAAGACAGTTTTAAGATAAATGCCCCTACCGAACACCTATGTCATAAAGGTGGTTTTTTTTTTCAAAAAAATAAAGACACATCTACCTAGGCATTAAAGATTAATGCTGCTTTTGAACGGGCCTAAATTTGAGCGTGCGTCTAAGTGACTAAAACCCGTCAATGATAGCATGGCACTCGACTCGAGTAAATGAAATCAGACAGATTCAATTTCCCGCACAAACAAAGTTTGTCATCAAAAGGTTTCATAGAGCGAAAACTGTACCAACTGAAGAAGTTGTTGGCACCCAAGAGAAGGAGCCCAAACTATCTAAAGAATTTCTCTCAAATTTCGTACTTAAACTATGTTTGTCATGACTGTTTTGTGACTATTTCAATCTAGCTGTTTTATATATGGAGTAGACCGTAGGATCAGCATGAAAGCACATAGTTATATTATGCCATAAATATATTATCAAATATGTTAAGGTAGCGTTCGGCATGTTCTTTTTAAGCATAAATGAACAGTATAAATGTACCAGCATATGTTGTTTTGGACTATTTTATTTATTTTTATTGTTCGGTTAAAAGAGTATAAATGTCAGCATAAATGCCCACACAAATGCTACTTTTTCGTTTCCGTGCTTTCAATTCCGTTTCTTTACTCACTTCATAATACAATTACTGTAACTATTGATTTAAAAAAAAGACATTTTTTACAAGTTATTTTTTTTTGTTACAAATTACATAATGATTCAAATAATTTTTAAAAAATAGTACTATTTCTTTAGCCAAATTAAAAAAACCATATTAATAATACAAATCTACATATATTATTTGTAATACAACATAACTTATAAAATTTAAAAAAACCAATAAATGTACACTTATTAATATATAAATTAAAATATTAAAAAAGTATATAGAAATATGAATGTATATAAAATTTATTAACATACAAAGTTATAAAAATATTATAAATTATTAAAAATTACAATTTCACTAAATAAATTCACATAACATTATCAGAAAATTTGAAATGTTTGTTATCTTTTTTTAAGCTTTTATATTTGTAAGAATTATGAAATTTAGATACTAACAATATATTGTTTAGAAGTTACAAGCTGTGCTTAAATAATAAAAATTAAAATTTTATTGGTTATATAAATATTTTTATTTTCTTTGGTGTCTCAAGTTTTGTATTTTAAATTAAATACTCATAGTAATATATTATTTGTGAATTTTTCTATTTATTATTAGTGACAAAATAAAGTTACTTAGTGTAATATAATAAATTGTAATTGTAATACGAAAATGGTAAACGCACTACATATAACTAACTTAACCAAACATGTAGTATATATGCCACACTGTCAAATAGTTTCAAAACAGCTGCATTTATGTCAGTACAAACATGCCAGCAAATATGCTGTATTTATACTAGCGTAAACCTACTATCAAATATGCTACAAATATGCTGCTAAAACCAGCGTTCGGACATGGCTTTTCTGTGGTATAAATGTGGCATTTTTGACAAAAATGTCAAACCGCCACCTCCGAACAACAATTTTCAAAACAACCACAACTATACCAGCACAAAACAACCACAAAACAACCAATAATTTATGCTACAAATATAATGAATACCGTAAACAGAGGCGGAGCCAAAAAACTGTAATTAAGGAGGCGAGAATATTTTAATAATATTAATTAATATTTAAAAATTAATTTAAATTTTCAATATTTATAATTATATTTTAAAAATGATATATATATTAAATTTGACACAAAATTAAATTAAAATTGAAATATATAAATTAATATATTATAAATTTATTTATTTTCCCTTTTTTATTTTTAGTTTTTTATAAAGATTGGTATACTAAATTATAAATTAATGAAAATAATATAGAACAATAGTTTTAAACTAGAAGTGTTTTTCTAAATGTTTATTCTCATACGATAAATAGTCTCTTAATACTATTACTATCTATCAATTCTAATAAAATATTCTACGAGGAAAAGAGCAAACTTATAAAATTACGATGTAAACTTTCAATTATATCAAAATTATTAGGGTACAAAATATTTGTAGTATATTTCAGAAATATCAATTATAAGTATTCAACTTGCTAAGTAATGATTAATTACAAAACTGTTTGTACAAACTATTATGGTTTGTCAGTATATCAAAGTTATTATATGTTTTATATTGTGCTTAATAATTAAAGAATAATTTTATATGTTAATATACGTTATTTTTCATTTCTTGACATATCCAGTATAAATTTAAATTTATTTTTTAATTTCATTAACTAATATTTAATTAAATAGAATATATTGTTTTAATACTAATATATTTTAAAATAAATATTTTATCAACAATTAAACAATATATAATAATAAAAAAATAATAAGTGATATATTTATATATATATATATATTCGCTTATAGTCAACTATTTTATTATTAGAGAGAATTGCTTTTTCATTTCAACGATATTATTTATTCCATTAAAAATTAAAATAATCTTAAGTATTAATACATTGAAATGTTATATTAAATACTAATATATAATCCATAAAATTATATTTTATATATAACATCTAATATATTTGCTCTAAATACAATGGTTTATTTCTTTATTTTTTCAAATATATGTAAAAAATTTATTTATAAATTAATATGTATACATATTATAAATTAATTGTCACTAAAGAATTAATAAAGAATATTAATTATTAAAGGCTATAATTGAATATCTACTATATTTAAATTTTATTAAAAAAAATTGTTTTAAAATGTAATATAAAATTTTTAATTGTAACAACAAAAAATGGTAAACGTATCGTACAAAATTAACTTATTTAAAACAGTCAGACGGAACCGCTGTCTGCCGAACACTAGTTTTCAAAACAGGCACAAACAACTAGCACAAAACAACCAGTAAAACTACTAGAAAATAGCTAACCAAAATAATCAGACCAAAACAACAACAAAACTACCATAAAAAAGTCACACCAACGCAGCCTAAGGCGAACAGAACCAAGTCATTTTAGGCTTGTAAATAGTTGATCCCTCAAAGGTTAATGAACTGAAAAAAGACTTAACAAAAAGAGTAACAGTTTGATGCAGATGGTTGGACTAGTAAAGTTCTATCAAGTAGACGACAGTGTCATTGCTTAGATTTTTTATTTTTCTTCTTAAATTGGCGCATTAATTCCCAACGAGAAAATATTGGACTGAGCACGATCTTGACCGCCGTTAGGTTCAATTTGTCGACAGCGTAGCTTGACGGAAACTACCAATGGAGTTACTATCGGAAATGAATGTTGGCATTGACTTCTTTAACAATTTTAGTTTGGGTCAGCTTTTTTTTCTATATTCACAATAAAATTCAGAAAATTTCTTTGACTCTTAATATATCACTTTTACAAATGGGAGACGTAAAAGTTTTTGAAATTCACAAATTACTTATAATCCCTGAAATGATCTTAAATAGTGACAATTTTATTTTTAATATTGTAACTCATATTTCAAATTCACATATCTTTTTTATATTAAGGGACGTTTTATAATTTTTTTATAAATAATAAAAAAATATATTTCATAAAGTAATAAAATTTTAAAAATATATAAAATTAAAATTAATTAATAATTTTTAAAGATTAAATATACACAAACTCAAACAAATTAAAAATTGAAATACTTACATTTTAATAGATTTAGTCTTATTAAAAAGATACCACATTAATAATTATAATTCACAAAATATAAATTTCCCTTTTTAAACCATATAAATTAATAGAAACTATAAAATTGTAAATAAGTTGACATATGAATAAAATTATTTAAAATCTATAAAATATAAATATATATACAATTTACGAATTTAATAAGATACACAATTATTAGAAGTCACAAATTTTCATTATATAAATATATGAAGTATTATCATAACATTTGAAACTTTTGTTCTTTTTTCATTCCCTATAATAGTCATACTATCATAATTTGTATGTTCATATTTGTAAAAATTGAAAAAAAATATACAAAATAGTAATATTTTGTGAATTTATAGTTTTCATTAAAATATATAAATTGAATATATAATTTTTTAACTCAATTAGGGTTTTACTATAAATTAAATACTCATACTGAGAATAATATGAAATGAAAACTTTAAATTTATTTTATAATACTTTTATATACTTATTTATGAAAGGGTAAATTTGAAAATGTGTTATATTTTTATAAGTTACTATGCTTTTCAATTTAATAATATATATATATTATGTACAACTTTTAGTCATAATATCCATTAATTTAAGTATATATTATAAGGTTTTGTTTATAAACTTACATATGTACGCTTATTAGTATATAATATTTAATCATTAATTTGTTTAAATTTCTGTGTATATTCAGAATTATAAATTTTATTTCAATTTTATATATGTTTTTGTTTTTTTTATATAATTTATTTCTTTTGAAAATTATTTTTGTACGTACTTATATTTTTGTATTATTTTAAACATTTTTTGGTAAAATTTCATAAAATGCTCTGATCGAGAAAAAAGTGAAAACTATCTGCAATGTGAGGGGTAAAATAATCATTATTTTCAAAGTCATTTAACAGATTAGGAGTATTTTCTGAATTTCAAAACTTTTTACAGGTATCTTGTGAAGGTATTTTAAAAATGGAGTATGTTGTGAATTACTGAAGTTTTTAGGGGGTTGTTAATGTACGTTTACATCCTCTCCTAATGCTTCGACTCTTCCTATCTTTTCCTAGATCTTCAATTCTTCATACGATGGGATATGACTAGGGGTGTGGAAACGGTTAAAACGGATATCCGTTAACCGAAGTTTAAAATCAAGTACGGTGTTTGGTTATTTCGGTTATAACCGAATTAAACAAATATAATACTTATATCCGTTTTAACCGATAACCGTTTTAACCGATTACCATTTTTTGGGTTACACTAATAACTGTTAACCGCCCCCGATAACCGTTGTTTCTGAAATAACCGAAATAACCAAATATTTTAAAATAACCAAAATAATCGAACTTCCTAAAATAGCAAAAAAAAAAAACTTTTTGAACTAATCGAAATAATCAAAACCTAAACCTAATTGGGTGAGTTGTAAAATATCAGATAAAATTATTGGGTTAAGAAAAATAAAATTTATAAAAATATATTTATAAAAGTACGTTTATTACGGATAACTGAAGTTTAAATTTTAATATCTGTTAACCGAACCGTACTTTATTACGGAAAACTATTTTAACCAAAATAACCGAACTTTTGTAAAACGGTTAAAAAATATGGTGATTGAATATGAAAAAAGAACGGTTTTTCGGTTTATCCGAAATAACCACCCCGTTTGCTCACCCCTAGATATGACTGTTAACGAGACATTTGTACTTACCTTGTTATGCTGAGTTCGAACACAGAGTGAGGTAAAGTAACAGAGGAAAGAGACTAATAGAGTTTTTTGAAGGATCAGACAATGTCGCATTATTATGAGAGGTGAACCCCTAATTATAAACCTTTTATAATGGTTCCTTTACAAGCCAGACTATCACATACTAACTAAAGGGCATCACTTTACTTTATTTTATTTCCTAATTGGACTTTATGCTTATCTGCCCGGGCCATCTTTATCATTTTGTGTCTAGCTTTTCATAAGCCCGGACATTTATCCCCGGTCTTACATACATGACTTTACCCTTTTTTCCTTGCGCCCAGGCCTATGAGTCTGGTCCTTGCCTTTCTTCTAGCGCCCGTTGCGCCCGAGTCTAGGCGCATGTTCCTTGCCTTTCTTTTAACGTCTCATTGCGCCGGGCCTGAACACCCGGTCCTTCGGGTATGTTATGAATTTTTCCTTTCTAAATTTAGAATGTGTTAATTATTTAGCAATTATTGATAATATACTATTGTAGAAAGAAGATTAAATATGATTTTTAGTTTATGAAGTAAATAATAAATATATCAGACAATTTTGGTCATTTTAGTTATAAAATTGATAACCAATTTTTGCAAAATATGTAATTTTTTTAAAAATATATATATAAATAACAACAAAACATAAACCCCTTTCATAACCCCTTACATTTTTTTCACGTAGAAATGTGGTTTTACCATAACAAATATGGAAGAAATAATCATTCACATGCACCTTCGATTTTTTTATCCATGAACTACAAAACAAAAACCGACTCCCCTCACATGTGATGATCCGTAATTGTGACAATTTGAAGCTGGTACGCGTCATGAGTATTTTTCAATGTAAAAGTTTTCGCTTGGAAGCCAAGTCCAGCGGTATGCATAACACACTTGTAACACGTAAGCACAATCAGCATCAAGGGACAA